>CM076571.1:417116625-417249243 GCA_034641835.2 Pinus albicaulis
TTTAGGGCCATCATCATTATTGGTGGTTTCTCTCGTGCATGTTAACAACTCTCATCATTGGCCGGTAATCAAGTAGTTTATACCATGTTTGACATCATATAATATATTCACATGGATAGATTCATACGTTGGGTAGATTGAGATCGAGACGAAGACCCTAGATCACATTTTTCATTATCCAGGCTCCGTGGAATTATTTAGCATTCATGATTGTACACATGATCCTGTCTATACAGATGGTTATGTCCATATCGTGGATCTATCTCCATGATATTCTTCAGACGGATGGTTGCGACGATGTCGTGGTTTCATGTGTTATTTGATGCCTAGTCCACAGACATGTTGTTAGGCATATTCATATCAAAGATGTCATATATTGTATTATGTTTTATTTGGCAGGTTACCTAGCAGTATTCCGAGTTCTTTGCCTTGGTTCGTAAATCATTTCACCCGTCACTCCCCATTATGCCTTCATGCTTTAGGGGGCATTTGTTACACAGTGATTTGTCACTATGCTCACTTACCATCCATGATCCTAAAGTTCCCTATGATGAATCCTGTGCATTATTTCCACCTTAGAAAAATACATAAAGACATCCTCTAAAGAATCATATAAAGCTTCCTTGAAATATCATTGAAGAAACTTAGCTAAAACCCTAAATTTCTAGGTTGATGCTTTTCTCTAGTTGCATGCCCTTGCTGATAGTAGGTTGACAGTTCTACCCTTGTGGTGTTAGGGATTTTTTTACTGAGAAAACCATGTTGAACCCTTTCTGGAAGTGTTTCCTCAAATGGAGGAGAAGCTTCAACCTCTATAAGTTTCCAGGACGATGAGCTCGATGTCATTCGGTGGAGATAGGGTCGAGCTCTCTCATTTATAGCTTTTGATCTTATCAATGGGGTATTATCCCTTGAAAAGTGGACCTTCCTCCTTCTTTCATGGGATCCTAACTCCCTGTTAATACATCATATTATTCCCTTGGGTACCTCCCTCTGTACCCTATATTATCCCCTCTAGGTACACTACATTCCCTCTCCTTTCCTATAAATTGATCCCCATCCTTCCACTACTAGTTGGTCATTGTTGGGCTGGTATAATCATTCATTTCCTTACATCCTTGTATTGTGATAACACCTAAGCTATCCAGGAGAAGGAGTGCTTTAAGATCTTAGGTCAAGGACTCAGACATAACCAAAGGGAGACCTCTAACATCAAGGCCACGATTGTAAGCTCTCTCTTTCATATTTATTAATAAAACATATGATGTTTACTTTCTATATTTGTCCAATCATTTTTGAAAATATTCTAATGTTCCTTGATCTATTAGATAGCTGATATTCAATGTATTTTTTGTATTGGATTATGTTTTATTCTATCTCTTGATCTCGCCCAGGTAATCGTACGCCACTAGTAGAGAGGAGCGAGCCTGAGGGAGTATGGATTGTGGCCATAATCAAAGGATTCGAGCATAACATCAGGAAGAGGTAGGCCTATTCCCTTTCTCATATTTTTTTGGATATTAGCTAAGAAAGCTTGCATTGGATAATCTCTTAAGTTTCTAGACCTAGTCTAGGGCTATAGAAATTTCCTCTATCCATACAGTGGATTTATCTTCACAACAATATTAAGAAAGGGCTGATTATTTACCTCTTGACAGTAGTTTATATTTTAAAAGGGTTGTAAGGAAGAAATATAAGAGGCTATGAATTTGTGAATATTCAAACATAATATTTTTTAATCATAAGGAAAATATGCAAGAAAACTATGTTCACAGCCCAACAAAATGCATCTAATTTCATGAAGGAGTGACAATTTATTAATGTAGAGGAGGTATTAGGACAGACTATCCAATAAACTAATATCTGTAATATTTTATAACTTCATAGGGGATTTAAAATAAGTTGACATTAAACTATACCTTACCAATATTTCTTCATAAAAATTAAACACATGTAGAAAACAACAAAATGAAATGGATAACTAAGAAGAACTCACAAGATGACAAGTTGTTTTGAAGCAAATCCATAATCATTTCATTAATATAAAGAAACTTCAATTGATACAATTATACTTTTAAAATCTCATCCCAAGGGTTCAACCATATACAATTCGACTTTGGAAGTATTTATACAATTTTTTAAAAAATATCTAGATCTGTTTTGAAAATATCTAGAACTATTTTTACAAATATAATGCAAAACTATAGTAAAATAAAAATGTTAAGGTTGCTTGCACTGTTTTCGAGGATTCTGGTGCTGATCTGGCCTCATTGTCTTGTTGTTTTTTTTATGGTACTTGTTGACTCATTCAATCTAGTAATTTACCCAATTCATCCCATATTTCATTTTCTGGAACTGTGTATTTGACTAATTTTCTGAATGTCTCATCTACCTCATTGTATTTTTGGAAAGTAGGCTTAACCAAAAATAAATGACTTATCTCATGCTTGATAATTAAATCATAACTGAGGCCTTCCATAAAATATTTTCCTGTGATTGTGCCCTTTATCTTTGAAAATCTGGATTAATATTTAGCAATCATATAAATCTTTTGCTGATATTCTTCTAAATTAATCAATTTATCTCATATTATCTTTAACACATGCAACCCTTTTTGATATAGCACAAAGAATTTTCTATGGAATTTTTGGATTCCTAATTCCAAATTGTGGCACTTGTTTTCCAATTGTAGCATCAAATTCCTTTTAGTGAGAATCCTTCTCACTTCCAGAATGGTTTCTGTCATGTCTTATATGTTTCATTCTCCTAACTCATCTTTAGTTTTAGAATTTAGAATCCTTTATCTTTAGATTTGTAGCTTTACTTGGTTTCATACCCAACTATTTCTTCACATCTGCTATTACTCCTTTGGATCTTTGCACTAGTTCATCTTGTTCAAAGATGATCTCGATTGAACGCTAGATTTCAGTGATGGCCTCTTTTATTTCTATCTAAATTTTTTCTTTAGCTTGTGATATACTATCATTAATAATGGACTAGTTTTCTAGGAATTCAATTCTTTGTGTGAGATTATGAGTCTTCTGTAATTATGCCAAATATAAATTATATGTCTTCAGATTCTACTCTTGGAGACTAGTAAGTTGAGCCTTCAAATTTTCAATTGATTGTCCTTTAATAGTAAAATCTTCCATTGTTGTTGTTAAATCTGCTCCTGGTGCTAGGGTCCCGTGATTTAGCAGATTGGTAGACCAAATGCACAGGGTAACATCAGAACAGTCTTTGGAGTCTTAGGACCTAGCCTTCCTGGAATTAGAGAGGGCTCTCTTTATTGTATGCAAAGGATGTGAACTTGTTTGCTTTTAGAGTTTTGATTTTAGGCTAGTTGTTAAGTGTAGGGTTTGTTGTTTGTTTTGGTTGGGTAAGATGAAACAGATAGAATAGGTGGAGTGAGATATCATAAAATCATTGGGCTATGGAGTCTATGAAATTCATGGATATCTCAACAAAGAGTCAGAGTGCACTACAGGGCAAATCTGGTGTGGTCAATGGATCCTTAAGGTTTATGTGTGAAGTGAAATGGACATTAAGTTGGGGAAACAAGGTAGGGAAAAGGGCAGTTAAGAATCCTTTGTAAAATACCCATAAACAAGAAGGACTAAAACACCATTAACATCAAGAAGCAATCAATAGACAGCGCAAACTAGTAACTCTTTGATCCAACTTAATAAAATAATCATTCTAGACTAACATTCCAATGAAATATAGAAGGTGAGAAACTCATTTAACTTCTAGTGATTTCACCTTCAAGCTTAGAAAACATTTAAAATAGCAAATAACTTTAATAAATCAAAGAGGGAACTCCTAAACATTGTTGATTAAGCTACAAAGAAATTTGAGGCAAACTAATAGGCATGGACAAAGGGCAAGATTAGAACAAGACCTCCTTGGCTTAACCTAACAAGTAATACTTCAAAGAGAGATTTCAAAATAGAGTTTAGATAGCATAAAATAAGAAGGGCTTGCCATAAAACATATTTGGAAACTATAATATTAATCCATTGATGAAATAAACAAGCTTAGGGGTCTAAGGAGCAATCAAGAATTCCTTAAAATGTCCTAGCAAAGGAAAACATCAAGGCAATAGAAGGCAGGAAGGACTAAGGTGCTTCAAACAACATTTCTTAGCCTATAATTTTCTATTCTACTACATATAGAAGGATGAAACATAATGATAAACACGAAAAAATGAACAAATTAGAGACACATCACCATTAACCAAGCTTAGGTATCCTACAAGCAAGCTTCATCATCATCAATCAAATCAAATCATCCACAAGCTCCACAACACCAAATTGCTCTTCAACCTCAAAAAACCATGTATTTCTCTCAAATCTCATCAAATGCCAACATTTACAATGAAGCCCTCATGCTCTATTTAACTCAGCAAAGGAGGGAAAAAACCATAGATAGGGTTGGAAAATGTCAAAATCACTCATAAATGTCATAAATGCCCAAGATACCATGCAAGGCCCAAGGCACAAAGTATCTCATGGAATAAATGCCAAAATTACTTCTAGCACCTAATTCTAGAGTGATTTGCCTTAAAAAACACTAAAATATGATTTTACAATAAATGAGTGTGTTTTGTTGACTTTTGGACAAAAACACACTACACAGTCCATTTGCGCACCACCACCTCAGGTAGAAAATAGGTAATTTTGCAACCAAGTTTTGGACATCTTCCCGATGTTGGATTTTTCTCCGTGATGGCTCATTGGAAATCCCGATGAGTCTAATTTCTAGAAATTTTTATAGTCTCCTGATCCAGCTCCTATAGCCTATTCAAAATACCAAAATCCCAACACTGCTATTACTGTAGCACCAGACTTGAAATAGAGGTAGAATGGTGAAAATTTAGGTGTTTTGTGACCTTTTGAGGGGTCAAAACTGCTTCAATTACTCTAAAAATTGGTGAGAAAAGTGTAATAGTGATGAGAAATCCAAAAATGCTGATTTTTCCCTCTGAGGATGCTCCAGGGTTTAGCATAGCACCAGTGGCGCTACGCTAATAGGCCTTCAAAATCACAAAAAACAAAAAGTTGCCCAAATTCCTTCAAAATTGGTGGAAGTCTCCTTCAAGAGGTTTGGGAGACCCGTTGAGAAGCTTATGCCAAAACTCCAAGGTTTTCATGACCCTTTTCCTCTTTTAGGGTTTGGACTTCAATGAGGGCCTTCTTCAGTTTGGCACAAGCAAGTTTGTTTTTCATTGCATAATACTTGGTCATATTTTTCTAGAGAGCAAGGCCCCTTTTTATCTTCTTAAAGTACTTGTGTTCATTCTGGTAATGCTGAATGATACATTTTTCCATTTCAAAATCCCTCTCCCACTCCCTGATTTGTGCATCTTTACTTTGAAGCAGTAGTTTAGTGGTCACCTCCTCATCTTCATTATCACTGCCTAGGTCAATGAATTGGGTATTTTGAGTAGTTTTCTTGCTTCCATTACCTTTCTTACCCTTTTCCATATTTTCTTTGCCCTTGTCAAGACTTTGAGCTGATGTAGGTGGCAAGGTCCCTTACCTTTTGGAGGCAACAAACACTTGCCTTGGCCCTCTTTGGTATGTGCATGCAAGAGGTGTGATGGTTATTTTGTTAGCCTTTTTGCCATGGTTGTGATCATCACTTAGACTATGAGCCTCTTCCCCTTTTTCACTGTCATCATGACTAGGGTTGTCTTCATCTTCATCTCCTATACCGTCATCATGGTAATAATCAATGAAGGGTTGATTGTTGTCATGACAGTCATGACAGCTGTTATGACTGTCATGACTATTTTCCTCTTTGTTGTCTTGTCCCTCACTGTATTCCTTATCATCTGCCTCTTTGTCACTATCTTCTACCTCTTCCTCATTGTGATCTATCTCATTTTCCTCACTGCTGTCTTTAATTTCTGTGATGTCCTTATTGTCTTCCTCATTTATGAAACTCATTTATGTCGCAACTTCAAGGTGCGAATAAATGAGTTGAAGTCAAACATTTGCAGAATCATTCAATCAAAGGTCAATAATGTGAACCTGTCATCAAACACAAAGAACTTTCCATTGAGGCATGTAAGATCCAAGTTACTGAAAATGAGTTTCTAAACCATCTTCTTGGATAATGAGCTGAAGCCGAAGGTAGTGATTCATCGAAGGATTTCCATAATGATTCCCAAATCATTGACATGAAACAATGGATATCTTAAGATAATAGGAGTGATTCAGGACTGTTACAGAGACAGTCAAATAAGCCAAGGATGTTTGACTTTGAAAAAAATGGCTTCTCTTGAACATATCGACGACACAATTTCAGAGTGTGGCCACATTCAACTCAAACAAGATCAGAAGTCATGATGAAAGGAATCGTGATCAAATGAGAGGCAAATGGATTTCTGAAACCGAGGAGGAAAAATGACGAATGAAGGATATCCCCAACCAGACATGAACTATAGATGAGTGTCATGTTCAAGAGCGAAAAGCTGCCCAAAACACACAAGATGTTTCACTTTCAATTCCCCCCCCCCGGTTATTGCCAATGGGTACCTATTTATTTTTGATAGCCAACCTGAAGAGGATAGCATATGCTGAGCGTGGATGTTTATTCTTCAAATGAATCCATCCTAGTAATTTTAACGAGCCCTAGGAAGGAGGAACTCGATCCTATCATGATAACAAGTCTTTCGCCATTTAATTTTTAATGAGTCCGACAAAAGGGGAACTTGACGTATTTTTCATGTTTAGGGAGTTTGAAAAAGAAACGGAAAAGGAAACTCCATCATGTCCCTTTTCTTAAACCGTCTGCCGAATCTGAAAAGGTAGAAAATAATATTCGAGAGAACCTCTTGACCATTTTTTATCAAGGTATTCATTTTTCATAAATAGTTAATCTCAGCCCGAAAAGGGGGTAAACGGATACTGAGACAATGTAAATTAATTTAATTTAACGAGTTCGAAATGACAAGTACCCGAAAATATTTTCAATTTTAGAGTCAGAAAAGAGCTTAAAGTTGACTCCACCTAAAGGAACAAGTGGTATAAAGGGTAGCAATTAGTTCTGGTCATAATGGAACTGCTCAAAACATGTAAAGGTCAAGAGGTTGGCTAACAAGATCACTCATCACAACGATTCTTCAGGAAAGGGTAAAACAACCAAGTGAATGTGTATGATCGACCAAACAAATGGAATGAGAAAACCAAGTCTCATCTAGAAAAAAAGGTTGATAAAAATTGCAATCACGGAAAATAGCATGAAAATGGTTTCATTTTTACACAAGATCAAAACATGGGAAACTCTACTTGAAATTGGTTTCATTTTTTCACAAGCTTGAAACATATGGATAAACTATACTTGAAGTAAGTTTGCATGCACCGAACATGGTGACTCAAATCTAGGTACATGCCCCCTAAGCTTCATCTCATTCACCTAAGTAGACTACTGGTTATTAACAGGTGGATGGAATGAAGGTTCATTTGCGATGTCACGTGAAAGACTCGATCAGGAATTTACGATATCTAATCAGAGACTTGAATTGAAAGGGGATTTGTTTCATTTGTTAACGAGGTTGGAATAGTAAAAGAACTATCCTCATGACACCTTGTTTCATTTTTTAAGGAGCTTGACACAAGAAAAAAAACTTTTCTTCGAAGACCTTGTTTCATTTTTTAAGCATCTTGACACAAGAAAAGGAACTTTTCTCTGAAGACTTTTCTCATGGCCCATAAGAGGTCATGGCTTCCAAGAGGTTCTCATCAGATGGGAGAACAACACTCTGGAAATGAGGGTCCAATTCCCCCAGTACATGGTGCACTATATCACTGAATGTATCATTAGTAGACACATGCATGGAACAGGTTGTCACATAATTAACCAGTGGTGGGGAAGATACCACTTGCATGTAAGAACCATTAAGGGATGTTGGTTGATTAGGAGCCAGATTAGGACTAATGAACGACAACTGATCAATGGTCACAATTATTCCTTCATGTGGGAAACAGATCACATGAAAGAGAGAAGAGACAAGAGCTCTCATGAAATAAGTATAATCACTCCCAATGAGTAAGTTAAAGTACAAAGGGCTTTGAAAAACCATAACATCTATATAGACAATATTCCCTTCCAAATTAATAGGCAACTTAGGAAGTGTTAGCCACCTATAATATTTTGTTATACCAAAAGGTGGCTAAGATCTTTTTTGAGCCTCCAAGGAACAAATTTTATTACTAAAAATTGTTGGCTCTTGAAGACTCCTTGTAAGGCCTCATGCCTCTGTCCAAAATCCTCATTTGCTGTCCCTTTTTATACTCAGAAATTTCCGCCGAAATGCAAAGAAGAAACTACTGCAAAGCCATCCCTTTTTCCTTTCTTCCCTTCATAAATCACCCTTCCCATGGTTAAAAACTCACTTTTTAACCCTTTCGGCACCCTTTGTTTCCATTAAAAACCGTGAAAAATCATAAAAATACAAGTCTTTTTATGGACCTAAGCCCCTTGGGCTAAGCTCTAAACCACTTCCCCAACACGCCCTCATCACAAAAACCAGGCGCCAAACCCATGAAGCGCTGATCGAATCGAAAAGATTCAAGTGTGCATGTTTGTGAACCATTTCAAAACATCGATTGCGATCAGCCCCTTTTCCCTAGACCGCAGATCATATTGGCATTTCATTTACCCGTGGGCCCGCAATCAGGCGCTTAACTATTGGAAAAAACCCTTTCTGATCAATAATTTCCTTTGTAAACCCAAAAACCCACTTTCCGAAGTTTTAAGTTAAAAACTTAAAGTCCCGTGTTTTAATAAAATGGGTTGATCAAAAAGACCAATCGCGCAATCGCGATCGAAGAATTTAAAATGGGTTGATCGAAAGGATCAGGCCCAAAGTTTCGATTGCGATTAGGCCCGTATGCATTTATTTTTCCCCCGATTGCTGTTCCTCCGATTCGCTCCCCGTCGTTGATCTAATCCTCGGATCCAACGGCTATCGTTTAATCGCCTCTCCCCTCCCGATTGCGCAAATCGCATCGGAGTTTTATTTTTAATCGCCTCTCCTTTTCTGTCACCTCCGATTGAGATCCTTCGATTGAATCTGGACCGTCCACGTGTCCAGATCGGACGGCCCAGATTCACCCCGCCTCATTTCTTTCCCCCGCTCCTCTTTTTCCTCTTTGCGCAGATATCCACCGTTGGTTGCCTTCATCCAACGGCTACGCTCCTCCCCCGCCATCTGAAGCAGTTTAAACCTATTCCCGCAGGATTTCTTAACTGTTGTTGTGTTTTGCAGGTGTTTTAATGGTTTTCCATTATAGAATGAAGGAAAGCCGAGGGATGGGAAAGACGTTTCCTGTGCCTTCGAGCTATCTTAAAAGAAGCCATTCGCGGGGCTCTATTCTATGTTTCGTCAGTACTCTATGAGCATTGATGCCGTAAAGCCCAGCGCGGGTCTGCACATCGAAAAGACACTGTTTTAAATCAAAAACAGTCAAAGAGTATCAGCTTAGAACCAGAGCACAGCAGTTGAAGATTGAAGACAGTCTTACAGGGATTACGGCTAAGACAGTTATCAAAAGTCTAATCCCCAACTCAAAACACAGTTTAGAGAAAACCGAAAGTGTTTTATCAAACGGAAAGCCTCCACCGCCACATCTTGAGGCAAATTGATTCCTCAACTACCACCAAGCCACCTGTTGCCTCGAACCCTTCAAACAAAGGCCGAAGTTATTGCCTAAAATGATATCTACCTTCAGCGCATCCAGGGAGTTAATTCCGCCACAGGGAACTGATGCAACAAATATCTGCGGAGTTATTTCACACAACATATGAGCCTCAAAGTCAAATAAAACTCACTTCGAGTTTTAAATCATAAATGTACAGTTAATACAGTGTTCCAGCTGTGAACTTCTTCATCGAGCCTCTCAAAGGGCCGAGAAGTCTTCAAACTGTATTAATTATCCTGAGAGATATTTTCTCAGATCACCTCCTCATTCTTCTATAAATACTTTTACAGAAGATGAGAAATTGTTGGTTGCAGAACTTTGAAATACACTTGAACCTGAGACTTCTTTTTGTACATAGTATTCACTGGCCCTTGAAGCTCTGTTTGTGCTAGAGTAGTTAGGTTGAATAGTGAAGATGATTGCTGAACTGAAACATTGGACTTGAAGTTTGTAGCTGGTTTGACATCAATATAAAAGTTGTTTCATGGGATCCTGATCTATATTGATGGTGATGTTATTCTCATTTTTAACTTGTTGTTTTATTTCTGTTTTCATGTTGTTTCATTCTCCACTGTAAAGAACAGTTTAAACAGGGTTAGGACCTGTTGTATATCAGTAACCTTCTATGGCTGAGAAATCTTTATTTGAATGTTTTCTTCCAATCTGTGTTATTCAGGAATGACTTAATTCAGTTTAGGCATGAGAATGTTGGCGTTCCCTCATTTTATCGTCCTAGCTGAATATTATTTCTGAACGTTACTTTCAGTATATGTTATGTGATGATGAACTGAAGGAAGATATGGTTAGCCCTGGTCCTAGACTTGTCTGCATAACTAACAGATTGTTTCCCTTGGAATGTGTTAAAAGCTGGCTAGTTTAGAAGCACTTGCCAGATCTTAAACCATTCTGTGTTATCTTTGTGTTTCCCCTTGTTTTGTATGTTTTCTATTGGAAGTGTGTAAAAGGCTGGTTGGTTTAAAAGTACTTACCAGATCCTGGTCTGCTTTCGTGTCCTTCTTAAGAGTTTGTCAAAGGCTGACTGGTTTAAAAGTACTTATCAGATCCTAGGCTGCTCTTCGTTCTGCATCTGTTTAATTCCCCTTCTTGATGTATCATTCCATTCCATAAATCAAACTTTAAAGAGCTCCTTAGACATATATGACTTGCCCCTAGGATCACACTTGATGTTGTTGTTCAATTAAAGCCCAGACATGACTCCATAGCCCAATGGACTAAAAACCAGCGTTATATCTATCTATTTGCCAAAACTGTTCTATTTTCTTGCAACTTCTCACTTTTGAAACTTTTGCACTTAGGACTTTCCCCTCAAATAACATTTCATGCTCAACCATCCAAACAAAACAAAACCCTTGGCCTTCATAACTAGCCTAATATCATTACCTTAAGCTTTTCAAAGACAATATCCATCTTTGTACATATTGGAGAGATCCCTCTCCGGATTCAGGAGGGCTAGATCCTAGAATCCCAAAGTTGGTTGAAATGATGTTAACTCTGTGATTGGACTCTCCCAATCTTGCTAATAAATTACAGAGACCTAACAGGAAGGATCCCTAATGGAAGACTTGTTCCTCTATTAAAAGCTAATAGATTCCGGGTAACAGGCACAAGCTATGGAGAACCAAAATATTTCCAAGTAGTTGAAGACAAAATACTAACATATGTGCCTTCATATATTATGGTGCTAGGTATGACCACATAATAGGCCTATACCATGATCTCAAAGGGCACGTAAGAAGGAAGGCAACATCCTATCAGTCAACTCCAATCAAACGAAGTGACCAGACTACTTGGGGGGGGTGTCGTGGGAATGGGAGAACTTCCCCCTTATGTTATAGCTGGAATGGGAGGATCACCCTCATGTACAATGGGAATGAGAGGATTTCCCTCCAATCCATGGGAATTTTAAGAAACAAAAAGAACCTAAGTGATATGAGGTTCACTCTTTATGGGAAAGGTACGATCAACCGAAGGTGGAATCAGGTCGACCATTTTCTCAACCAATGGTTGGTCGGTATTGGACTCATGAGATTCACTTTCCGAGAGAGTGACATTGACCGGAGATGACTTCTGATCAATCACTTTATCAACTAAAAGAGGATCAAAGGAAAGTTTCTCATAACCAGTCGGAAGTCGTGGCTGAGAATTCGTAATTTTATCTAACACTTTGGAGGCTTCATCCATATAAGCACAAAGGTGAATGTGATGATTTCCTTCACGTAACTTACAGGGAAATTTAACTTTCCCTTTTTTCCCATGGGCCTTACTATGACTAGTTGAAGTTTTAGCATTAGCATGATCTCTAGAGGAAGATGAAAAAGGTTGATGTGAGATGATGGACCAAACTTCTAACACCCTGGGAATTTAGGACAATACCTAAGAAGGTAGTCACCCTTGCATAAATTGCAAGGGAATTTGAATTTGTGGGACTAAAAGGAATATTTTTCAACATTAGTTGCATCAGCCTCCTTTCTTATTTTGATTCTTCTTCTTCTTAGCCTCCTGATTACTAGAATCCAAAATTTCACCATGTGAAGAGGAAGAACGAGGTGAAGAAACAGGCGAAGAAGGCGAGGGGTCAACTTTAGGATCAACATTAGGTTGGCATTATGCAGGTGGAGGCGCTTGTTTGAGAAGCAACTTGCACATTTGGAACCATGGGGGTTGAAAATAACTAAACTTGAAAACCAATGGTTAATCCCAGGAGGGACAGCGCCACCATATACAAAGCACCAACATTTCCAAAAGAAGGAAAAGGACTAGGATTCCCATTTTAGGTAAACTTAGGAACTGTTGTCATTGGTATCAACCTAAGATCTACTAAAGATTTGTGCATGGGTATGATGTTATTCCGTGGGTAGTAAATTTTAGAAATTAAACACAAAATAAATAAAAAATGGTGAAATAGGCATAAAGGATTACCAGGTGTCCGTGAACTAAAATATACACCTTAGAAAATAAATTTACCAAGGAGTTAACGTACGACAACCAATCTCCCTAAATTTTGTGTTTGGTGTATCAAGTGTACAGGGTGGCTGACTTGGTTACCTATGGAAGGTTTGCAAGCTAGTGGGGTCTCCCAAAATTTACTCGAAGATACGTGGGAGTCCAGTCCGTAATAGCGTTGTCTAATGTGTAACTGTATGATGAGAGTGTCCCCTTATACTTTTCATACGTGGAACATAGTCCTATATACTTCTATACATGGGATGGGGTATCAACTCTAGAATGTAACATAGACTGTTAGCAACAATTGTTGTTGTCCTTTGAGATAATTGGGGTCAATAATTATGCCAAATCATCTATACTATTTTTTTGTGTTTTGAAATTTTGGATGGCCAATGTATAAGATAAATTTTTCATACAACAAATGAAACTCATTTATGTCGCAACTTCAAGGTGCAAATAAATGAGTTGAAGTCAAACAGTTGCAGAATCATTCAATCAAAGGTCAATAATGTGAACCTGTCATCAAACACAAAGAACTTTCCATTGAGGCATGTAAGATCCAAGTTACTGAAAATGAGTTTCTAAACCATCTTCCTGGATAATGAGCTGAAGCCGAAGGTAGTGATTCATCGAAGGATTGCCATAATGATTCCCAAATCATCGACATGAAACAATGGATATCTTAAGATAATAGGAGTGATTCGGGACTGTTACATAGAGAGTCAAATAAGCCAAGGATGTTTGACTTTGACAAAAATGGCTTCTCTTGAACATATCGACGACACGATTTCAGAGTGTGGCAACATTCAACTCAAACAAGATCAGAAGTCATGATGAAAGGAATCGTGATCAAATGAGAGGCAAATGGATTTCCGAAACCGAGGAGGAAAAATGACGAATGAAGGATATCCCCAACCAAACATGAACTATAGATGAGTGTCATGTTCAAGAGCGAAAAGCTGCCCAAAACACATAAGATGTTTCACTTTCAATTCCCCCCCCTGTTATTGCCAATGGGTACCTATTTATTTTTGATAGCCAACTTGAAGAGGATAGCATATGCTGAGCGTGGATGTTTATTCTTCAAATGAATCCATCCTAGTAATTTTAACGAGCCCTAGGAAGGAGGACCTCGATCCTATCATGATAACAAGTCTTTCGCCATTTAATTTTTAACGAGTCCGAAAAAAGGGGAACTTGATGTATTTTTCATGTTTAGGGAGTTTGAAAAAGAAACGGAAAAGGAAACTCCATCATGTCCCTTTTCTTAAACCGTCTCCCGAATTTGAAAAGGTAGAAAATAATATTCGAGAGAACCTCTTGACCATTTTTTATCAAGGTATTCATTTTTCATAAATAGTTAATCTCAGCCCGAAAAGGGGGTAAACGTATACTGAGACAATGTCAATTAATTTAATTTAACGAGTTCGAAATGAAAAGTACCCGACAATATTTTCAATTTTAGAGTCAGAAAAGAGCTTAAAGTTGACTCCACCTAAAGGAACGAGTGGTATAAAGGGTAGCAATTAGTTCTGGTCTTAATGGAACTGCTCAAAACATGTAAAGGTCAAGAGGTTGGCTAACAAGATCACTCATCACAATGATTCTTCAGGAAAGGGTAAAACAACCAAGTGAATGTGTATGATCGACCAAACCAATGGAATGAGAAAAACAAGTCTCATCTAGAAAAAAAGGTTGATAAAAATTGCAATCACGGAAAATAGCATGAAAATGGTTTCATTTTTACACAAGATCAAAACATGGGAAACTCTACTTGAAATTGGTTTCATTTTTTCACAAGCTTGAAACATATGGATAAACTATGCTTGAAGTAAGTTTGCATGCACCGAACATGGTGACTCAAATCTAGGTACATGCCCCCTAAGCTTCATCTCATTCACCTAAGTAGACTACTGGTTATTAACAGGTGAATGGAATGAAGGTTCATTTGCGATGTCACGTGAAAGACTCGATTGGGAATTTACGATATCTAATCAGAGACTTGAATTGAAAGGGGATTTGTTTCATTTTTTAACAAGGTTGGAATAGTAAAAGAACTATCCTCATGACACCTTGTTTCATTTTTTAAGGAGCTTGACACAAGAAAAGGAACTTTTCTTCGAAGACCTTGTTTCATTTTTTAAGCATCTTGACACAAGAAAAGGAACTTTGCTCTGAAGACTTTGCTCATGGCCCATAAGAGGTCATGGCTTCCAAGAGGTTCTCATCAGATGGGAGAACAACACTCTGGAAATGAGGGTCCAATTCCCCCAGTACATGGTGCACTATATCACTGAATGTATCATTAGTAGACACATGCATGGAACAGGTTGTCACATAATTAACCAGTGGTGGGGAAGATACCACTTGCATGTAAGAACCATTAAGGGATGTTGGTTGATTAGGAGCCAGATTAGGACTAATGAACGGCAACTGATCAATGGTCACAATTATTCCTTCATGTGGGAAACATATCACATGAAAGAGAGAAGAGACAAGAGCTCTCATGAAATAAGTATAATCACTCCCAATGAGTAAGTTAAAGTAAAAAGGGCTTTGAAAAACCATAACATCTATATAGACAATATTCCCTTCCAAATTAATAGGCAACTTAGGAAGGATCCCTAATGGAAGACTAGTTCCTCTATTAAAAGCTAATAGATTCCGGGTAACAGGCACAAGCTATGGAGAACCAAAATATTTCAAAGTTGTTGAAGACAAAATACTAACATATGTGCGTTCATATATTATGGTGCTAGGTATGACCACATAATAGGCCTATACCATGATCTCAAAGGGCACGTAAGAAGGAAGGCAACATCCTATCAGTCAACTCCAATCAAACGAAGTGACCAGACTACTTGGGGGGGGTGTCGTGGGAATGGGAGAACTTCCCCCTTGTGTTATAGCTGGAATGGGAGGATCACCCCCCTGTACAATGGGAATGAGAGGATTTCCCTCCAATCCATGGGAATTTTAAGAAATAAAAAGAACCTAAGTGATATGAGGTTCACTCTTTATGGGAAAGGTACGATCAACTGAAGGTGGAATCAGGTCGACCGTTTTCTCAACCAATGGTTGGTTGGGAATGGACTCGTGAGATTCACTTTCCGAGAGAGTGACATTGACCAGAGATGATTTCTGATCAATCACTTTATAAACTAAAGGAGGATCAAAGGAAAGTTTCTGATAACCAGTCGGAAGTTGTGGCTGAGAATTCGTAAGTTTATCCAACACTTTGGAGGCTTCATCCATATAAGTACAAAGGTGAATGTGATGATTTCCTTCACGTAACTTACAGGAAAATTTAACTTTCCCTTTTTTCCCATGGGCATTACTATGACTAGTTGAAGTTTTATCATTAGCATGATCTCTAGAGGAAGATGAAAAAGGTGTATGTGAGATGATGGACCACACTTCTAACACCCTGGGAATTTAGCACAATACCTAAGAAGGTTGTCACCCTTGCATAAATTGCAAGGGAATTTGAATTTGTGGGACTAAAAGGAATATTTTTCAACATTAGTTGCATCAGCCTCCTTTCTTATTTTGATTCTTCTTCTTCATCCTCTTCTTCTTCTTCTTAGCCTCCTGATTACTAGAATCCAAAATTTCACCATGTGAAGAGGAAGAACGAGGTGAAGAAACAGGCGAAGAAGGCGAGGGGTCAACTTTAGGATCAACATTAGGTTGGCATTGTTCAGGTGGAGGCGAGCTTGTTTGAGAAGCAACTTGCACATTTGCAACCATGGGGGTTGAAAATAACCAAACTAGAAAACCAATGGTTAATCCCAGGAGGGACAACGCCACCATATACAAAGCACCAACATTTCCAAAAGAAGAAAAAGGACTAGGATTCCCATTTTAGGTAAACTTAGGAACTGTTGTCATTGGTATCAACCTAAGATCTACTAAGGATTTGTGCATGGGTATGATGTTATTCCGTGGGCAGTAAATTTTAGAAATTAAACACAAAATAAATAAAAAATGGTGAAATAGGCATAAAGGATTACCAGGTGTCCGTGAACTAAAATATACACCTTAGAAAATAAATTTACCAAGGAGTTAACGTACGACAACCAATCTCCCTAAATTTTGTGTTTGGTGTATCACGTGTACAGGGCGGCTGACTTGGTTACCTATGGAAGGTTTGCAAGCTAGTGGGGTCTCCCAAAATGTACTCGAAGATACGTGGGAGTCCAGTCCGTAGTAGCGTTGTCTAATGTGTAACTGTATGATGAGAGCATCCCCTTATACTTTTCATACGTGGAACATAGTCCTATATACTTCTATACATGGGATGGGGTATCAACTCTAGAATGTAACATAGACTATTAGCAACAATTGCTGTTGTCCTTTGAGATAATTGGGGTCAATAATTATGCCAAAGCATCTATACTGTTTTGTTGTGTTTTGAAATTTTGGATGACCAATGTATTTCATACAATTATTGATTAAATATTTCAAATAATATCAGAAAATATGAATAAGGGCTTCTTGTTTATCTCACACAGTGATTAAGATTTTTTAAATTGGTTAAGTAGACTTATGTAAGAAGATATGATTATCAAATATTCAGATTGAATTATTTAACTAATCATAAGCTTGAAAACCTTTAAAAAATTTCTAACAGTTCAACAAAATACATTTAACATTATCAAGATGCTGATAATTTATAAATTAAAGGGACTTACATCAACAAATTGTTTAGTAAATCATTCTTTATATTGATAATAACTTCAAGAGAAATTATAAGATAATTGAAACACAGTTAATCTCACATGGTTATCTTGATAACAATTAAACATATGAAGAGACAAAATGTAATGAAAACATGAAAAACTCATACAAGGAACAAAGTTGTATGAGACAAATTAAGAATCCTTCTTCCATTATTGATGATAAAAAAAATTGTACAATTTTTCTTACAAAAATTCTCTTATCCAAGGATGCAACCCTTAATAACTCGAAAGGATATTTATTTATACTAATTTCTAAAACTCAGAAATATATTAAACTGATTAAAATAATAGAATAGAGAAGAATAGAAGAAGGAAACAGATATATATTGTGTCTCTGTTTTCATGGAAGTTGTTGATGACTTGGCTACTTTTGATGGAAGTTGTTGATGAGTGGACCATTGAAAATTTGTTGTGCTGTCATGCTGTAAAAATCACACTTTTACTCGACGATCTCACAAAATTTATGCCATTTTTCTTGGCTTGGGATTTCTACACTCATCATCTTTCTGAAAATTTCATCTACCTCTATGTATCTATTGAAAGTAGGCCTCTGAATGAATAAATGTTTGATTTGATGTTGAATGATCAAATCAAACTGCATAGCTTCTAGAAATTATTTTCCTGTAACCTATCCTTTAATACCTGCAAATTTGGATTTATCTACTGCAATAGTATATAACTTTTTCAGTAATCTTCTAATTTAATCAACTTATCATCAAATCCTATGAATCCTGGTAGTCCTTTATGATTCAAGGCATTAAAATTTGTATGAAACCTTTGAACAACAATATTCAAAGCTTCACATTTTTTTTTCAGTTGGTTGATTAAATTTCTCTTCTGTAAAACTTTCTTGATCTCCAAAATTGTTGTAGTTCTGTCCAGTATGTTGATTTCTTCCAACTCTTCTCAGTTATTTGAGTTCAAAACCTTGATCATGTCAGTGGATTCACTTGGATTTTTCTTAAGATTCTCGTTCTGCTATTCTATAGCTGCTTTGCACTTGGTGATGCGCTCTTGATGTTAAAAAATAATCTGTATGGATGGTCATACCTCTGTCATATACTTGCTGATGTCTTCCCAAATGTTCTGCTTGGCTTCAAACAATGTTCCCGCCACTAAAGATTCAATTTATAATTATTTTACCTTAAGTCCCAATTTGTGAGACTTTTTCATTTCCTCCATATATAAGGTATCATTTTTAATCTTTTGTGATTCTAAAATTTTAAACCTCTGTTGTAACTTCTCATGTGCCTGCTTCTGAATAACAAAATCCTGTGCCAATTTTTTTACATCAGTTGTTGTCAAGGATGTTGAAAGCTCTATACTTGCAGAAGATGTTTGAGCTACTGTATTAGGATCAGTAGCCACCTGAATTTCTGATTTCTCTTTTATTAATTCTTCAATCTGTTCTTCCATCTTTCTAATTTGAATATTTTGATCAATGATCAATCTGAGCATCTCCTCTTTGTTGTATTCATTCTCTGCAATATCCTTTTTCTATGGATCTTCAGTTGAGGGTAATTTGAGTTTTTTGCGCAAAGAAGAGATGTCTTCATTCTTCTTTTTGATAATTTCCTCAACTGCCTTGCATTCTTTTGGATCATACCCAAATTTCACTACAAGGTCCTCCAAAGACTTCAATCTATTGTCTTTGGCCATTGAAGACAAATTTTCAATCTTCAGCTGAGATTGAACACTTGATAATGCAGTCTTCAATTTGGAGAGAGTCATGGTGGTTGTTTTCATTGTTGAAAATAACATCTCCCCAAACTGTCTGTGCATGTCCATCTGATCAATTGGATGAATCTGACTTGCATCAAAATAGAACACAATATTTTTGTATTCAAAATGAGTCTTTGGAAAAGGAATTGTTGCTTGAAAAAAGGCCATTTGCATCCTTCCTTTCTCACTGTCAAAGGAAATGAGAAGCCTATGCTGGGAAGTTGATGTTTTGCTTCCATAATTGACTATAGACATCAGATTTTAATGCCTCATTCTTATGCTTAATGTCTAAGAATCTAGAGAAAATGTTATGTTCTTCATAAGAACTGGCATCTAAATGCTAGATAATCTCCAGAGGTTCTCTAGCAGGAGATGATGATAGAGGAGTCATAGGAACACTTGTCGATGTAGAAACTTCAGTCTCTCCCAAGTCTATAATCTCTATTTGTTCTCCCTCTGAAAGTAAAGTGGAACCAAGCTTTGGCTTTTTATGTTGCAAGATAAAATCCTTCATGATTTCTTTGGCATTCGAAGGCTCTTATCTAACTCTTTTTTGGTGCTTACTATCAGGAACTACGGTCTGCACATTAGAAGTTGAAATAACTTGTTCTTCTGCCTCTTGAAGCCTTGTCTTCAATCCATTCATCATGATTCATATGTTTTTATATTTCTGGAGGTATGAGTATAAGAAGTTGTCTTGCGTTCAACTCTCAGAGCATAAATAATTCCATGGGGGTCATAATACCAAGTGAAACTTGATTGGAAACCCATTTTATTAGCATTGCATCAGCTTCAACACCAGCTGATATGGTATTGCAGAAGAAGGATCCAATGCTTCCCTTGAGCTTAAACTAAGATTTCATCTTTCCTGAGACAAAATGGAGATCATTCATGTTTATCATTTATCTAATATACTCTAAGGAAAAGACTCTCATAGGGACATATCTTGGAATCTTATATGGTGGAAGTTCATAACCATATACTCTAATTTCTGTGTAGTTTTGGTATAGATACCAATCTCCAGCTTTGGCTTGCTCACTCAGGTGTAGGATCCTTTTGATTTCTTCCCAAATTCTGGGTTCTGACTGACTAGTAAGTAGTTGCTTCACAGGGTGTATGAAAGAGTCTATGAACTCTACCAAATTAGTTTTTTTTATGTAGCCCTGACTAACTCTGTCCAGTGAATCACTGATTGATTCACTCCTTTTACATCCTGTTTGTGTAGAAATTATATGCACTAAGCATTCATATGTCCAAGATCCACCTGATCTCACACTATTTAAATTTATGCAAGATACTGAATCTATTCCACTTGTTAATCTTTTGCGGAAAAATTAATTGCACACACATGTGAAGTATAAACAAAAATATTCAATCGCACATAACACAGTTTTTAACTGGGAAAGCCTGAAGTTGAAAACCCCAACTATATATTATGTAACATGGAGATCATATGACAATCTCATAAAAACATACAAATCTTATCACAAGCTCTCAGTACAGTATAATCGTCATACACTAATCAGGCCCAATCTTGCAAATCCATGCACTGATCTTTGCCACCTGCTAGCCTACCTCCATTGCGTAATCTCTGTTGAAGAATAGCTCTGAATGAATTCGAATTACTCCATCCTTGACTACGCAATCCTCATTGGCATCTCCACTGAGTGTGTGATGCAATCAATGCATCATTATAGTCACAACAGATAGTCTATCTTTCCCTTTCACCTATCTCTCCACTGGTCTCCACTGAAACTGCCATGCAATGTAGTTAACTGTTGTATCATTCAGTTGATTAATGAGTTATTATTTGTGAATTAATTAACTAATTAATTCACTCCACTCTCACTAGTGTATCATTCAGTTAGACTAGATACAACTAGCTCAACTGAGTCTAACTGAGTTAAACTAAATACAACTCCATAACTACTTCTTCCAACTGTGTCATAACTCTGCCACTTGAGTTCTAAATGAGTCCTCCATGAAATAGCTCTAGTAAACCCTTAGGAATAGCATAATTCCTTTTGTCAGCTGATGTGCCACATATGTGCACTGAACTGAAGTGCTCCAAGAGAATAAGTTGTTGTTTAGAGTCTGATTATTATTAAGAGCTAATAATAATCGACATGCATCTATTTTTAGATTGACGATCTATAAATAGACTTCGCCCAATATTCTAAAAATAGAATTTCATCTATTTTTCCAACCTGATCAACCATCCACAAATAGCATCCTGCAACTTCTGAAATATGATCATCATGTCTAAAAATAGACATAGTCTAAAAATAGACTTGCGCCAAAAATTGCCTGCGGGCCCACTTAGTGAAGGTGACTCTTTTCACTAAGCTCATCATCTTGTTGAATCTCAACACTTCCTCTCAACAAGATATGGATTATAATTCACCCCGATCCTGCCTCTTTGGTATTCAAATTTGCTCCTGGTGAGCGCCTTCGTCAGAATATCTGCATCCTGATCCTCCATGGGAATGTACTGAAGCAACATGATCTTCCGCTGCACACAATCTCTGATATGATGATACCGGATATCAATATGTTTAGATCTATCATGAAGCAAATGATTAACCAAGATTTTAATGCAACTCTGATTATCACAATAAATCACCGTGGGATCTAAATGTGAACCGAACAAACCAACCAGGATCTTCCTCATCCAGATAGCCTCACATGCAGATAAACTTGCTGCCATGTATTCTACTTCCACTAAACTAAGTGCCATAGATATTTTTTCACTGTTCTACCAAGAAACTGTCGTAGATCCGATACTGAAAATCCCTCCTGATGTGCTCTTTCTGTCTGTTGGGCTTCCTACCCAATCTGCATCCATGAAGCCATGCAACTTCACCTCATCCATCTGTCTGTACCATAAACCATACTCAGATGTGCCCCTGAGATATCTCAGGACATGCTTGCTTGCCTTCCAAAAGAGCTTGGTAGGCTTAACCATCGCTTGTGAAAGCTGGTTCACCACATAGCATATGTACGGTCTTGTATTGACTAAATACATGAACGAACCCACCAACTATCGATAAATAGTGGCATCCACTACCTCTACCGATGTAGCATCCTATTTCTTCCAATTTCCTGGAAGAGGAGTGTCGATAGGCTTGCAGCCTTGCATGTGAAACTTCTCCAGTATCTCCCGGGCATACTTGCCTTGAGACACAAATAGTTCACCTTCTCGCTGCCATATTTCCAATCCAAGGAAATAATGAAGGAGGCCCAAATCCTTCATCTCAAACTCCTTTGCAACATCTGCCTTGCATGAGTGTATCAACTACTCATTACCTGTTAGTATTAAATCATCAACATAAATTACAATGATTAAAAGCTTACCCTCAACCACAATCTGGTATAGGTTTGCATCCGCCTTACTCTTGGTGAAGCCAAGTCCAATGAAATAGCTTTCGATCCAACTGTACCAAGCACAAGGTGCTTGTTTCAGCCCATACAACGCTCTTTTGAGCCTGCACACATGCGACTCGCTACTGAAGATCTCAAATCCTTCAGGCTGCTCAATGTACACCTCTTCCTCAATAATCCCATTAAGGAACACAATCTTCACATCCATCTGATGAATGTGCCAACCCATCTGCACTGAGAGATCAAGGATGGTCCGTATGGAAGAATACCGTGCGACAGGTGCAAAGGTTTCTTCATAGTCAATCCCTTCAATCTGTGAGAAGCCCCGGGCAACAAATATTTCCTTATACTTCTCGACGCTCCCATCAACAGCTTGCTTTACCTTGTAGATCCATCTTGATCCTACAACTGATTTTCCCACCGACCTTGGAACAATCTCCCAAGTACTGTTTCTGACAATGGATTCATACTCCTCCACCATGGAATCTACCCATGTGGGCTCCTGCACTTCTTCTTCAAAAGAAGATGGCTCTGTCACGATACACTTTCTCATAAGAGCCATGTATCCAGTATATCAGTCAGGTGATTGTCTCTGTCTGCACTGTGATGTAGCGACTCCTACATTCTGTGTCGCATCAAGCTTCAGTCTCTCAGCTTCTGTGGTATGCTTTCTGCCTTGTCTGATGTTTGGTTCTGCATGAGTAGACTCCTCCACTCCATGAATCTCCTCCTGTGGTTGATCCACATCCAGAGGCTCATCTTTTGGAATAAGAAGTTCCTCCTCTGCATGCAAGTGTAGCTCCCTCTCAAGCGACAACTTCATGGCTTTCTCCTCATTGAATTTTATATCTCGTCGCATAACAGTCATTCGACTGTTTGGAAAATACACATGATAGTTATGGGGTGTTTCTGTGTACCCAAAAAATATCCCAACTTCTGCAGTCGGCTCCAGCTTCTTCCTGGCGTCCTTCTTCACATGAATGTAAACAGGTGAGCCAAAAATCTTCAAATGAGAAATATCAGGATTCTTATCAGTAAAATCTTCCTCGAGTGTACTCATGCCAAGTACTCTATGAGGACAAAGGTTTTGCACATAAACCGTAGTGTTGCATGCTTCTACCCATAAGTGCATCAGTAGGCCCTAGTCATGCAGCATCGCTCGTGCAGCACCCATGATCATTATGTTCTTTCTCTCCGTGACCCAATTCTGCTGTGGGTTATGAGGCGCTATGAGTTCTCTTCAAATTCCTTCTTTGCTACAGAAGTCTTTGAATTCGCCCGAGATGTCTTCACCACCATTATCGCTCCGTAGAGCTTTCACCTGCTTCCCCGACTCCTTCTCCACCAATGCCTTGAACTCACGGAACTTTTAGAATGTTTCACTCTTCTTCTGCATGAAGAAGATCCAGCATCTACGAGAAAAGTCATCAAAAAATATCACATAATACCTGTGTTTTGCTGTTGAAGCAACCGATAATGGTCCACACACGTCTGTGTGAATTCTCTCCAGGATCACCAAAGCACGGTTCTCCCTCTCATGAAAGGTGGTCTTCACAAACTTACCCATTGTACATCCTTTGCACTGATCTGACTACACAAGAGTACCCTTGGGAAGTCCAATAGAAATTTGCTGCAAAATCTTCAAAGCGCCATGGTGAATATGGCCCAATCTCCTGTGCCATAATTTTCCCTCATCCCAGCTCACCACTTCTTCTACTTTGCCCACCATTACAGCGCAGCCATCTACCTCCAGCTTGTAGATATTCTTAATTTTAACCCCTATCTTCTTGGTTTGACCCATTGTTTTATGTCGAAGGAAAGCTTTTCCCTCACTGAAAACAACATCATAACCTTTGTCTTCCAGCATTGCGACCGAGACCAAGTTCTTCTTCGGAGCTGGAACATGCATGACATTCTTCAACAAGAACGAATTACCAGACTCCCTCTCAAAGGTAATGGTCCCAATGCCAGTCGCATTGTACCGACCATCGTCGCCCATCTCTATATGCATATAGAGGTCCTTCTCCTCCAAGTCACTAAACAACTCTTTGTCTCCTGTCATATGGAAAGACGCACCACTATCAAGATACCACACCGATCCCATGCAGCTTGAAACCAAGCATGCGATCAAGGAAAAATCCAGCTCAAATTGCGAGGCTAAGGCCTCTCCAACTACAAATCCAGCAGCCTGCTTATTCTTCTTCTTCTATGGACAGTTAGTGGTGAAATTTCCATGCTTGTGACAGTGAAAGAACTTCACTTTGGACAAGTCTTGCTTCTTTCCTTTCGCATCAGATTTAGAAGAATTTTTATTCCCCTTCCCTTTCCTTGCTTTGGCTACCAAAGTGAAATTATATTCATCTTCATTCTTCGATGAATATCCATCCCTGGTACCCCACCTTATCTCCTCCTGCACAAGATTCGACCAAAGTCGCTCCCATCCTGGCAGTTTCTACCGTCCATTGACAGAGTCTTCGTAGCTATGCCAACTCTTTGGAAGCCCAAGGAGAGCCAAGCTCACCAAGTCTTATTCATCAACAGTAACCCCCACACTTCCCAGCTCATCCTTTCAGTGGACAAACTTTGTGAGGTATTTTGGAATACTGTCGCCTTTCTCCATTTTTATTTTTCTGAGCTTGTCTTTAAGCGCCAACTTCCTCTGGTCACTTCTGCTTTGGAACAATTCTGTCAAAGCCTTCCACATTAAGAATGGAGTGGCTTTCCTATGAAGGCTGGACACAATATGGTCCTTCACACCTTCCAACATAATCCTCCTCGTCTTTGCAGTCTTCTTTTGCCATGCATTAAGTAATGCAGCATCGCTAGATCCCAGCTTAGGAACATCGCTATCGATGAACTCCTTCAACCCATTATCCTCCAGCACCGCCTCCATCCTGTCCTTCTAGGCTATGTAATTCAAACTCCCATCAAGGGCATACTCCAATCTCAACCCGTTGGAAGACATTTCAATGTATGCTCGATTTCTACACCAAGAATCTTCTGTAGCAAATTCGAATTGTCCACCAGCACAAACTCACTTCACAATTGCAATCTTCAATAAAAAATGCTATGATACAATGTAGAAATTATATGCACTAACCATGCACATGTCCAAGATCTACCTGATCTCACACTATTTAACTTTATGCAAGATACTAAATCTATTCCACTTGTTAATCTTTTGCGGAAAAATTAATTGCACACACATGTGAAGTATAAACAAAAATATTCAATCGCACATAAAACCATTTTTAACTGGGAAAGCCTAAAGCTGAAAACCCCAACTATATATTATGTAACATGGAGATCATATGACAATATCATACAAACAGACAAAGCTTATCACAAGCTCTCAGTACAGTACAATCGTCATACACTAATCAGGCCCAATCTTGCAAATCCATGCACTGATCTTTGCCACCTACTAGCCTGCCTCCACTGCGCAATCTATGTTGAAGAATAGCTCTAAATGAATTCAAATTACTCCATCCTTGACTGCGCAATCCTCATTGGCATCTCCATTGAGTGTGTGATTCAATCAATGCATCACTATAGTCACAATAGATAGTCTATCTTGCCCTTTCACCTATCTCTCCACTGGTCTCCACTGAAACTACCATGCACTGTAGTTAACTACTGTATTTTTCAGTTGATTAATGAGTTATTATTTGTGAATTAATTGGCCAATTAATTCACTCCACTCTCACTAGTGTATCATTCAGTTAGACTAGATATAACTAGCTCAACTGAGTCTAACTGAGTTAAACTAAATACAACTCCATAACTACTTCTTCCAACTGTGTCATAACTCTGCCACTTGAGTTCTAACTGAGTCCTCCATGCAATAGCTCTAGTAAACCCTTAGGAATAGAGTAATTCTTTCTGTCAGCTGATGTTCCACATCTGTGCACTGAACTGAAGTGCTCCAATAGAATAAGTTGATGTTTAGAGACTGATTATTATTAAGAGCTAATAATAATCGACATGCATCTATTTTTAGATTGACGATCTATAAATAGACTTCACCCAATATTCTAAAAATATAATTTCATCTATTTTTCCAACTTGATCAACCATCCACAAATAGCATCCTGCAACTTCTGAAATATGATCATCATGTCTAAAAATAGACATAGTCTAAAAATAGACTTGTGTCAAAAATAGCCTGCGGGCCCACTTAGTGAAGGCGACTCTTTTCACTAAGCTCATCATCTTGTTGAATCTCAACAGTTTGCTGAGGTAGATAGGAAGAATCTCTTCCTGTTGAAAAAGAAACACGTGAATAATTACAGAAGTTTAATTAAACACACCCTGTGTTGTAAAATTAATAAATTGTTCATGTATATTTTCAGCCAAGAATTGGTTGTGATTATACATGAGCAATGGTAATTTGTCTTTACTAAAAATATATAAGAACCCCATGATGGGTTCATGAAATATTTGACCATTTGAGTATCCTAACTGGTATGAAAGAAGTGAAATGTAGTGTTTAGAGGCTTCAGGAAATATTGAGGATGATTATTATGGATTTTACTTGGGCAATTCTGCATCCTCGGGTAGGAATATCTGAAATATCTGGCCTCTCTGAGGGAAGGTTAGCCTATGATAAAGGTCCATGAGAGCAGCAGGTGAAAAATGGGATAGAGAATCAGATGAAGGGATGAGGAGCATTTGGTTTATGGTATCTGGGGATATGGTGATCAAAATGTTTCCATTCTAAGCCACCACTAATATTTTTATTGGATCACACTATTTTTGGCTCCAGGAAATTAGATCACGGAAAGAGTAGGTATGTGGAAAGGCAAAGAGGGGAAACATAGATCCCAGAACCTGATATGGTCATGATTATCTATGTGCTTTTGTTTTAGCCATAGATATAGCTCATGGAAATCAAATTCGCAGTGAGAATCTGAGAATTTAAAGAAAGCATCTGCGAGGGGTATGATATCGAGGTTGAGATGGGGTGTTGGAGCGAGAATTTCTTCTGCAATCGGGTTAGTGACCTACACTTATTCAATCACCTGTTTCTTCGCGTTACCTTTAGGGGTCACCTACTTTTTAGTCTTGGATTTGGGGGCCATGTTAATAGGGATATAGACTGGGAGAAGGAATTTGAGGATCGGGTGGTTGCAGAAAGGTGACAATGGTTGCATAAATGGTGACAGTGATCGCAAAGTGCAAAGATGGTGATTTTGGAGTGAATACAGAGATGAAAATTCATGAAAAATAGACGAGAAAATAAAGAGGTATGAGGGAGTCTGCAAATTATTTTGTAGGTGGAAATCTATGTTTAACAGCCTGGAAGGTGACCGGAGGCGTTTAACGGTTCAGGAGAAAATTTAATGACCAACAGTGCATCAAACGGCTAGGGGATGATCATGTGAACGGAGTACAATGATTTGGGAGTGGAGACGTTGGAGGGTAATGGTTAGGTGATGTGGCAGGATGACATTGGATGGATGACCAATGGTTATGGCACGGAGGGAATATCCGTTGGCTCAAGGCACGGGAGGGAACAATCATGGGAAACAAAATCGCCAGTGGATTTCGAGGGGGGGTACCTCCTAGTTTGTTGTTTTGGGCGGAGAGGGTGCGAATTTCTGGGGTGTTGACATGTCACAAAATGTGGCGGTCATTAAAACCACACTTCGGACCCCCCCCCCCCTCGCGTTAACGAGAAACCGGGGGGGGGGGGTCGCGAAATGATCCTCCGCCATAGATCTTAAGCGGGTATGAGATCCTCCGTCCAAACTTGCTGGCACATTATTAATTTTTATTTGAGTTTTTTTCCTGTAGTAACTTTAGGATAAAAATCAAATGAGCGCTATAAAATCAAATTAATTAATGAAAATATAAACCCCTTTTAAAGAATTTAATTATCATTAATAAATTTTTAATCTTTTGGTAACTTGGCGCATTTAAACAGGCAACCATGATTTATTTTTTAGACTAAAGCATTCACATTTTTCATTTTGTTTCTTCCCTAACATTTTTTCTTTTTTCCTTCTTTCTTTAGGGAAACTAACTCTAACATTTTATTCTGACATGGATGCATAAAAACATATTTTTTCCTACCATTTTTTTAATTTTTATTTTTCATCCATATCCTAACTTAGCATTTTATTTTTATTTTTTCAACTAACATGTTAACTAATCAAAACCAAATAATGTTACAATAGTTGCTACACTTAACGACGCCATAACACGTCTCTAGCCTAGACCTAAAGATATTTGCGCTAATTTAAAATTCTCCTTAAGGTTAATTCAATAAATTTTAAGGTTGATCTTGATTAAAGTTTTAATTTCAAGGCTAAAAACGATGTCACCTGAGTACCTATAATGCAACTAGCATGAGAAAAGGATCCTTTCAATTCAATGAATGCTACCTAGTTTAGGGAAAAGTTTCAAATAGTGATGCAACAAAAAAAAATTCAACAAATGAAGCTCTTCCTAACCAGATCACTTTGACTATCCAAATTCAAGTCAAAACATTCAAAGATGCAGATTATGCAATGTAATCTATGAAAAAATTATTTTTTGAAAACTATGCAACTGTAATCTATGCACAATTTCATTTTTCTTTATGATGAATGAAAATGCATTCAATGCACTTTTCAATGGAATGAGAGTCTTCTTAATGCACTTTGAAATGAATGCATTCAATGTACATTTTATTTTTTAAACCACCAAACCATGCAATCAATGTCTAATGATAATACAAAAAATGACTTTTCAAATGCAATGTAATCTAACACACTTTTTACGAAAAGTAAATTTTTGAGATAAATAAAAACTAAATGAATGCAAGGACTCAATTTCTTGTATGGAATGCAAATTATTCTTAATGATCAGCAAAACAATAATTTTTCCAAACATACAAGCAATAAACAATGAATTAATGTACTCAAAGAATCAAAGATTCAACCTAAATTTCAGTTTTACCACTTAATGTATGGGATGGAATTTTGCACACAGTTTGACACACAGAGCAAGAGAATGACCTTAGAGATCAGGACACACTAGTATTTTTAGAAAAAACACCAAAAATTTTCAAATTTAAGGACCATCGCAACTTTACCTAGAAAAAATCGTGTTGACAGGGACTTCAGTGCATGGCAATGCTAATTTGCATAGAAAAAAAAATGTTGATCTATGAAACTATACCAGTGCGAGGAGACGGTGGAAGACAGGGTTTTCAACACGACTGTACTTATAAATATCTGCACTGGCAACGTGACTGTGCCTGAAAAAAGGCACGTTGGTCGAGGAATGATTATGAAAAGCAATCCAAACCAAAGAAGTAACCTAGACATGATAATCTAAAGAAAAAATCATGCACTATGCATACCTATAGAGACTTAAATAGACTTAGATCTCAATGATCGGTCAAACTGATAAAAAAAACAAACCTGAAAAATGGAAGGCAAAGAGGCGATAACTCCCCAGCGGAGTCGCCAATTCCGTTGTGAAGATAAATCCCCTTTATGGACAGAGGAAATCTCTCTAGCCCTAGAGTGGGTCTAGAAACTTAAGAGACTATCTAATGCAAGCTTTCTTAGCTAATATCCAAAACAAGATGAGAAAGGGAATATGCCTACCTCTTCCTGATGCTATGCTCGAATCCTTTGATGATGGCCTCGATCCACATTACCTCAGGCTCACTCCTCGCTACTAATGGCGTACAATTACCTGGGGGAGATCAAGAGACAACAACATACATAATTGAATACAAAACATACATTGAATATCAATTATCTAACAGATCAAGGAACATTAGACTATTTGTGCAAGTGAATGGAAAAATATAGAAAGAAAACACCAGATGTTTTATTAATAAATATGAAAGAGAGAGATTAAAACCATGTCCTAAATGTTGGAGGCCTCCCTTTATTGATGTGCAAGTCCTTCACTAAATCTTTTAAAGCACTCCTTCTCCCGGATAGCTTAGGAGTTATCACAATACAGGGATGCAAGGAAATGAATGATCGGGCCAACCCAATAATGACCAACTAGTAGTGGAAGGATTGGGATCAATTTATAGGAAAGGAGAGGGATTTAGGAGCCCATGAAAGGAGGAAGGTCCACTTTTCAAGGGATAATCCCCCATTGATAAGATCAAAATCTCTAAATGAGAGAGCTCAACCCTATCTCCATCGAATGGCATCAAGATCGTCATCATGGAAAATTCTAGAGGTCGAAGCTTCTCCCCCATTTGAGGAAACACTGCCAGAAATGGTTCAGTGTTGTTTTCTCAGTTAAAAGAGTGTTGATAGTGCAAGGGTAGAACTGTCAACCTTCCATCAACACGGGCAAGAAACTAGAGAAAAGCGTTGACCCATAAATTTAGGGTTTTAGCTAAGTTTCTTCAATGATCTTTCAAGGCAGCTTTCTTTGAGTCTTTAAAGGATGTCTTTATGTATTTTTCCTAGGTGGAAATACTGCACAGGATTCATCACAAGGAACTTCAGGATTAGGAACAGGAAGTGAGCATAGTGAAAAATTATTGTCTCAACGAGTGGTATAAATTGTCACTTCTTCATGAAATTAGATGCAATTTGTTGGGCTGTGAACATATTTTTCTTGCATATTTTCCTTATGATTAAATAAATATTATGTTAGATTATTTATAGGGTCATAGCCTCTTATATTTCTTCCTTACAACCCTTTTAAAATCTAAACTACTGTCAAGAGGTAAAGAATCAACCCTTTTCTTAATATTAAAGATCAATTAAGATTCAACTCCTGCTCAAATAAGCTTAAAACATTGGTCATCCAAAAATTAAAAACAACAAAATATTTTAGATGCTCTAGCATAATTACCTAACCTAGAATTATCTCAGAGGTGCAACATGAGTCCCCATATTGTTATTATTGTGCCCCATAGAAGCCCACTATTTTTATTGTTGTTCCCTTACATTATTATTGCTATGTCGGCTCTGATTATATTGTGACCCCCTCCTATATATAGAAAGGAGGTTTTTTCATTTGAATCATCCAAGAATTGTTCATTTATGTAATTTAGAGGAGGTTTCCCCCTCAAAGTGGATAATTTTTAATTCATTGATCTTTCTTTTCTTCTATTTTTTGAGATGGTTTCATAAAAACTTACATCAATAGATTAGATTTGGGCTTACCATAAATCAAACTCATCGTCTCCATCAAAATATGCATCTATCTAGTTATCTGCACTTGAAAGAACAAGTTATGGTTTCTCTCAGTAAGTGAAAGAGAATACCATCCTCTATGTCCCTCGAACATTGTCTGATATGAAGATCCAACATAGCCACCCTCTCCCTACAACATAATGGGCACATGATTAGTACGGAAATGCTCCTCCATGCATTCTCTTGCACCCCTGGAACCCTTTGCGGTGCCGAAATCACATAAGCATGAAACCATACTATAGACCTCCATTCTTGCTACCCAAAATATTTCCGAGCTAAAGTTGTCATTTCACATACATCCATTTATTACACATTCTATATAAAAATGGGGAATCATGCAAGAAAGCATAACCACCTCACAATCAATTAAATATTATTGGACCAAGATTTGATTTTTATAATTAGAGTATGAGGGAGATGTGTAATTCCTTTCATGTTCAACATGGATTTGACACGTGGTATATAAAAAAAATTATGATGTTAACCATAAAAAAATATTTCGATGTTCACCTTAATTTTTATATATAGAGAGTAATTGAAAATATAGAAATAAATAAGGGATATTTGGTTTGAAAATAAAACTAGAGTTTTGAATTTGGAAGCAATTAACAACAAGGTTTCAAGATGGAACCATCTAGAGGAGGGGGGTCAACCCCCTCCTACTGCAACACAATAGTCGGGAGGGGCATGATTCATAATCCATGCAAACCCTCCATTTCATTGTTTGGAAAATTCCATGAGGGTGATATGCCACCACTCAACTAAAATAACCCATCCTCTTCTTTAGAGGTAGTAGAGCATCAATATTTGAGGAAGAATTTAGCACAATAGAAGAAGGTAGGTTATTATATACCCTAAGTTGAAAAGGTTCCAAAATATGAAATAATGTCAATAATAATAACAAAGACTTAGATACAGTGTATGTAGGATCATGCCTTAATCAATAAATTTATGGACTTTGGCCTACTGAATGAACCCTGATATGGTGGATTTGACATAACTAAAATCAAAAAAGGAGTTTCGGAACTCAAACTAGGGTCTGAAGGATTCTCACAATAATTTTTAACAACCTCAAGAATAGAAACAAATTCTTTCAAATTTGCTCATTATTTTTTAACTCGCCAAGGTTATACACGTGTTTCTATATAGAGAGGTTTAACTCATACAAGGAGGATTTCATAGTAGTTCAAGTCTATATCATATTGTATTCACTCCCACATGAATTATGGGACCAATAAATATTGGAAGGGATAATAAATTCCTTGGGAACCTTTGTAATTTGTTCAAAGGAAATTAAGCAAGGAAGATACACGTCATATGCTCACATATGTGTTTAGAGGCCACTAAGCAAGGAATGATCCAAGATATTTTGCATATAGATGCATAAAGAATTACATGTGACAGAGCATGTTAACCAGGAAAATTAAAGAGCACATAAATGAAGAGACAAAGAACATGAAATCATAAAAATATGACACAAGGAATTGAATACGAAGTTCATCCAATTTGGAATATGTCTCTGCGCCCGCTTTCAGGAGCTAAGTTTCCATGCCCAGTGTCAGTCAAATTGTAGAACACTTAAACCTAGCCCACTACCAACTTTGATTTGATCTAAAATTTTCATATAAACTCGGATTGGAGTGTCGTTCACACAGTTGGATTCAGGACGAAGAACAATTTGATCTGGTCCTGGTCATATTGTCATATGACCACTTTGATTTTTGAGCCCTTTCCAATGCCACTTGTACTTTGAGACCCACTTATACTTGTGAGATCCAACTGGATCAAGGAAGATACACCTCATATGCTTGCATATACCTGTATATGAATGTAGCTAATTTAGGAATGGTAATAAAACTTAATTAGTAGTAAAGAGAGTAACATTTCCTACTGGAAAACCCGTTGACGAATGCAGCAATAAGAGAAATTTCAAACATCTGTACGAGTTTGGATTCCATGAAGATGTTGCTTTCAACAAGGTTGGTCGAGAACCTAATGAATATTATTTAGAATAATTAAGGCATTTTTATTTTAAGGAATCCAAAGGAGAATGAAATATAAAGGATGAATATGTAAAAGATGCCCCACATTTGAAGCCTTTTAAGTTGTGGAAACACAATATTGGGACTGAAGAAAAACCTAAGTTAGATTTTATTCATCATTATTGGGATGAGAAAACTAGTGTTACACCATTTTTTGGTCATCTAACCTGTTACTTTTAATGGACTAAAGTACACCATGTAAGACCTATTTTACCATAGTAAAATTGCTTTCACTATGAGAAATAATTTAATAACCTATAGTTTATTAAATTGTTTCTGGTCTAAACAGGAAACCCCATGTGGAATAATTAAATAAATCCTTATTTGTTTGATTTTCCTCTAGGGATAATTAACTAAACCACTGTTTAATTAATATTCCTGGTCATATTTAACCCAAAACAAGAAAATTAATTAGATAAGTCATTATTTAACTTATTATTTTCTAAGAATAATTATTTAAATCATTATTTAATAATATTCCTTGTTAAATTTGACTAAATCATTTATAAATAATTGAATAAACCATTATTTATTTAATAATTCCTTAAACTCGTCCTTGAAATAATAAATAAATCATTTATTTATTTATTATTTCTAAATAAAGGGATTTGACCAATTCTAAATTCCTTTTCCCTCCACCAAAAATAATAAAATATTCCATGTAAGTTGGATCTAGATTTGGTTAATAATATTTTGATTATGTACCAATATCTAAACTAACTCAATATTTTGTTATAAATAGAAGAGTTTTCCATTCATTCACTACCTTTTGTCACCTTTTGATCGCCTCCTGATCTATGCTTTTGGTCTAACTTTGATCCTCCATCATTGTCATATTTTTTCTACTTTTGCTTGTGAGCTCCCTTTGAGTTCCGTTTTTGTCTAGGTTTTCTACACCATCAAGAGAGAGAGATATTGGATCTGAAGTGATGAGGACATACAAGAACCCATCCCATTGAGGGGGACTGGTAACATCTTTTTGTGTTCCCTTCCCAGGTGTCATAATATATATATATTTTTTATAAATTCTTGTCTTGTATATTGGATGTATGGAGCAACTCTTGTTTATTTTTGTTGTTTAATGTCTTTAACTACATAGATCTGGATTTTTGTAGCATTTATTCTGATCACCTACTGCAGATCTAAGGAAATTGAAAGCCACATTTGATGTCAGGGTTGTTTGTTATGCACAACTAAAGTGAGTTTTTTTCGTACGCTTGTGATTATAATTCACACTAACAACTAGAAAAGAGACTTTTGAATTATTTAAATAATATGCATATTTATTTCCTACATTAGTTTCAAAGATCAAGGGGACCAAAGGAGATTTGGGAGAAATGAAAATTTTCTTGAAGCCTGATGCACGACTAGTCAAACATCAACCTTATTTATTGAATTCGAGGGTTAAGGAGAAGGTGAAGAAATAAATTGAAAAAATGTTAGTTGTGGGTCTCATATTTCCAATTAACGAAGCATAATGGATCAACCCTAATGTCATTCAAGATAAGAAATATTCAGATGACATTAGAGTTTGTGTTGATTATCGAAGTCTTAGTAATACTTGCGTCCATGACCCATTTCCTACTCCTTTTAGTGACAAAGTATTGGATAGTGTTGCAAGGAATGAAGGTTATTCTTTCGTTGATGGATGTTTTGGGTATCATCAAGTTGATATTGCATAGGAAGATAAAAGGAAGACTACTTTCACCATAAAATGGGGCTCATATGCTTATCATGTTATTCCATTTTCCCAAAAAAATGCTTTGACTATGTTTCCTAGGATTATTATTTCTTCTTTTAGATATTATATTCAAAAATTCCTTGAAGTTTACATGGACGATTAAACAATATATAGCCTTTTAAAGAAAGACTCTAGCTTGTTGCAGGTAATGTTCTACCACTGTAGACAGTTGCATATTTCATAAAACCCAAAGAAATTCATTTTTGTTGTCCCCTTTGTTATATTGCTTCGACATAATGTTTGTAAATATGGTGTTTGTGTTGATCTTGCTAAGGTTGCAATGATTTTAAATATGCCACCACCAACAAGTGTTAATCATTTGTGGTATTCTTTGGGACGCAGAGGCTATTATTGTTGCTTCATTTGCAACTATGCCTTGATCACTGCAACATTAAAGAAGCCACCAAAGAAAGTTGAGAGTTTCATATGGAGTATTGAATGTGATACTGCATTTGGAACTTTAAAAACAAATTGTGAGCACTCCAATACTCCTTTATCTATATTGGAATAAGGAATGTCATGTCCATATAAATGCAACTGGTATTTCCTTGGGTGTTATTTTTGTGCAACTAGGAGAAGGTCATCTAGATCATCCAATATAATTTTTCAGCAAAAATCTCTCCACTTTTGAGAAGAATTATAAAACCACTGAACAAGAGGCTATCACCATGGTTTACTCTCTCCAAAATTTTAGACATTATCTTCTTTTTGGTCCTTTTAAATTCTTTACTGATCATTCTGCTTTAAAGTATCTAGTTAACAAACCTGTCTTGGAAGGGATAATATGTAGATAGCTTTTGTTGTTTCAAGAATTATCATTTAAATTTATTGTTAAACTAGGCTGCTCTAAAGTGGGCCCATATCACCTTTCTCGATTGGAGTCTGGCGAAGTGGGAGGATTAGTTGATGACCAATTCGGTTGGTGCAGATTTGTTTCAGATTGAAGAGGTACCAAACTAATTGGAGGATATAACACTATTTATAGAAACTGGTAAGTGCCATGATGAATACACACTGACTCAAAAGAGGCATATGGTGGCATGTGTTGCAGACTATCAACTTATTTCAAGATAACTGTATAAATTGGGGCTTGATCATATTTTGCGGAAATGTGTTTTGGACCATGAAAAAGAATATGTTTTGTGGGAATATCATTTGGGTGTCGTGAGAGGTCATGTTGGAGGAAAAGCAACTACAAGGACATTGTTACAAGTTAGACTTTGGTGACCTGCTCTTTTTAAAGATGAAAATGAATATGCTAGGAAGTGTGATGTTTTTCAATGGGTTGGGCAACCATCTCATCATGATGAACTTCCACTGCATCCAGTCCGAGCTATTGAGGCTTTTGAGAAGTGAGATCCTGACTTTGTGGGGCTCATCAACCCTCCCATAATCGACCTTTGCCACCTGGTGGCTACAGGGCTGAGTCCCTAGGCGGGGGGAAGAGCTGCCAGCTCTCCCCCCAGCCGACAGTCGAGCCCTATGGGCATGTTTTTTTTTAATTAATTTTTTTATTTTATTTTTATTTTTATTTTTTATTTTTTTGTATTTTTTGTATTTATTTATTATTTATTTTTATTTTATTTATTAAAAATAAAAAATAAAAAATAAAAAATTAATTATTTTTTTTAATTTTTAATTTTTTTATTAAATTTTATTTTTTAAAATGCTTTTTTCACACACACAGATATATATATGTGTGTGTGTGTGTGTGTGTGTGTGTGTGAAAAATCCAGTAAAATAATATTGGAGTATCGGCATCAGTTTGTAGTCTTCGCAACAATTCACAGGAAACAAGGGATAGTAACAAGAGGATGAGCCATCGGGTGCATGAAAGCTACAATCCGAGCAGGCTATAATAATTTTCTTGTGTCTCGGCCTCAGAATAAAATCACCACCAACGGCCTCAGAACCTTCCATGCTTCCAAACATGGGCAGGAAACAAGGGACAATAACAGGAGGACAAGCCATCGGGTGCATGAAAGCTGCAATTCGAGGAGGCTGTAATAATTTTCTCGTGTCTCGTGACTGCAAGAAACGCCCGAAGACACCATGGCTATTGCTATAAAATCAGAATTCTCTGAGATTTGAAGCTTATGAAGAATCGCAATCCTGTAGGAATTTGCGGTGATTTGTATCTCTGAGCTTCGGTCCACCGGGGTATCACATCCTGAAGAAATTTTTTTATCTCTTGGCCAACAAATAGCACTTTGTTTGTTACAGGACCATCAGCAGATCGAGAGCTGGTTTGTCTATCCTAATTGAGCTACGGTGTTCACCTCATAACCAAATTCTCTATGATTTTAAGCTTATGAAATATTGCAGTCCTACGAAGCCTAGAAGACAACCCCGTGAAGTTTCGGATCTTTGAAAGAAGAATCGTTAACACTGCAAACCTCGTGCATTTATATTACAGTGTCTTCAAGAAAAAATAGTGAATGATTTTTGTTTGAGGACTATTCATATTTATACATTCCTGAAACTTTTAATTGAGCTAACATATAAAGGGCTACCTAGAAGCATCCAGTGTACAGGAATTTTTTAGAATTTTAAGGGGATCCCTCTAAAGAAAGGAATATTTCCAAAGGGTGTGCAGTCGATCAATAGTTTCTCATGGTTTTGCTGCTAGACGAGTCTTAAAATTTCAGCCTCCAAGGCACGGTGACAACCTCACATTGGTTCTGCTTTGCAGCACACGTTCTCATTTACCCTCCTCATGTTAAGTTTGGTTTTATTACACTATGAATACATCCCCTCATATTTCTAAGCCCCCCTCTGGCAAAGCCAGACCAAGTAAAATTACATTATATAGTCTCTATGAGTACATTGAGTCTTTAGAAAGATGGAGAGAAGAAAGAGAAAATCATTTTAAACTAGAACTAATGGCAACTATTGATAACAACCACAAATCATTAGAAAATAAAATAACCACACTCGAAATTGAACTCCAAGAAATGAAAAGTAAAATTCAAGAAATAGAACATAGCAAACAAACAATGGTCGAAGAAAATGACACCTTGAAAACCGAGATTAAAAATCTAAAAGAACAACTACATAATAACTTAGCTCTAAATAACATTGAAAATAACTTAGATATTAAACCCATCAGAGAAGAAATTAATAAATTAATTTTTCTCGACCATGAGCACCACAAACGAGCCTTAAATATCATAATTGCGGATATAGAAGAACAAAACAATGAAAACACATTAGAAATGGTTAAAGAAAAATTAAAAACAAAATCTAAAATTGAAACAACCTATCTCATGGAAGCAATAAGGGTCGGAAAGATACTTGAGCATAAACACAGACTCATCCGTGTCAAGGTCAGTTGTCATGAACGTAAACTAGATATACTCAGGAAATCGCCAAGCCTAAAAGGAATATGAATATTTATAAATGAATATGTCATTCCAGAAGACCAAGTTGAATTTAGGAAAGAATTCCAAAAGGTCAAGGATGTAAGAAAGGTCAGGAAATGAGCAATCATTAGGAATAGGAAAGAAATTATTAGAGATAGAGTCCCGAGCATGAGTGATAAATAGGGATTTACATCACTCCAGATCCTCTTCTGGAACTGTCGTGGATTTCCATGGTGTAAAGGTCCTATGTTAAGTTGGATCCCAAGTGATATTGACCTTATTCTCTTAGTTGAAACATGGGAGCATGATGAATCTAGGGTCCCTCACCTCGAAGGTTTCACTCTTTGGTCTAGTTGGAATATGAAATCCTCTCGGATGGGTTTTGGTGGTATAACCTGCTATATAAGAAACACTTTTTACTCTCACATCTGGCTTCATAAAATCAACCCCTTCAATCAATACATTTGGATCGAAATCTCTAATTCTACCACCATTAGGATCTATCTTGCAATCTGATATTTCACTCCTATCAACTCTACATCCTATAAGAAGAACAACTTGGATAAGAATTGTCTTTTCAATTCTTTAGAAAAATACATCTTCAGCCTGAGAAATGATGGTAATATCCTTTTACTGGGAGACTTTAATGCTAGAAATGCTACTAACCAAGCCATTACATTGAGCAACAACTCTAACCTCTACCCCTTGTGGCTTGATGAAGATAGTAACTTAGCTAATAAATTCAAGATAAAATATGAAGAAATTATCGAGAACTTATTCGGCACTAACCTCCTTAAACTTTGTAGTTCCCATGACCTAATTATTTGTAATGGTGTTAATAAGTGGCCCCTCTCCGATCAGATGACATGTTTCCATGCGTTGGATAGCAGTGTCGTGGATTATTCAATTTCTGACCTCCTCGTCCTCAACCATATTACCAAATTTGAGCTTCTTAATGGATTTGAGCCTAACTATGACCACATACATCTATCTCTATCCCTCATTCTTGCTATGCAGACCACCCGCATGCAGAAGACCAATGAAAGAAAATGACACATTCACTTCGATAGAAGTAAAATCGACCTCTTCTTAAGGTATTTAGAGAGAGATTTAGGCCCCACGAATTATAATAATAACATTGATCAAATTTATTACCGTTTCACTACTATCCTTTCCAACACCATTAGCAAGTTTTCTAATGATATTTCGTTTAAGATGTTTAATAGAACTTCCAATCCATGGTATGAAAAAGATTGCAAAATTTACAGGAAAGCGATTAGAGATGCTCCTAATGAGATCATTAAGCTGCAGAATATCAATATATACAAAAATATCATCAAGAGGAAGAAAATATCATATATTAATAAAAGACAAGATTATCTTCTCCACCTTTCTAAAGTCACGCCCAAGAAATTTTGGCAGAATGTTCTTTTCCATAAAACCAAAGATAACCATTCTATTCCCTTAGAAAATTGGGACAACTACCTAAAGAAGTTGTATGACTCTCCGGACACTATGGGCACCACCTTAATCACTCCAATTAAGGAGGATGTATTCTCTCTTGATGATATTGAGTTTTGTATTAATAAGCTCACTAATGGGAAAGCTAAAGATATTTAAGAATACCAGGTGGAGATCCTTAAAATGGGAAGATCTATCCTCATTCCTTATCTCCACAAGCTTCTCAATTTGGCTATAACCCATGGCTTCCCTCGGCTTTGGATGCAAAGCATTATTGTGGCTATATTTAAAAATGGGGACAAGAGTGTTCCATCTAACTATAGGACCATTATGGTTAGCCATATCCTATCCAAGCTTTATGGGCTCATTTTGGAGAAGAAGCTTAGCCTTTGGCTTGAAAGCCAAGGAAAAAGAGCTAAAGGACAAGTTGGTTTTAGGAGACATCACTCGACTATTGACCATCTGGTCACTCTTAGAATCATTGCGGAGGAATTTTGCAATAGTAAAGCCAACCTCCTATGTTTCTTTGTGGACTTTAGAAAAGCTTTCGACACTGTTCCCCAAGATAAACTTTGGGAGAGAATTAAAGATATCATGGTCCCTCTTGAGCTGAGGATTTTTGTCATCTGTCTCTACGAGACTGTCACTACCAAGCTTAAGACCAACGAGGGGTGGTCTAAAGACATTAAATGCAATATTGGAGTTAAGCAAGGGTGTCCCCTATCCCCCACCCTTTTTGGCATATACATCGATAAGCTAGAGGAGTGTCTGGAATCTGTGGGATGCAAGGGCACCGAGTTTGCTGGTTTTCTCATTACTCTTCTCCTCTATGCCGATGATATCGTTCTTCTTGCAAAAAGCCATGATAACAAGCTTGACAAATAACTCCAGATTATTCATGACTACTGCTCCAAGATGGGTATGAAAGTTAACACCAACAAGACTAAAGTCATGATAATTAAATCCAAAAATATCACCCATGGTAGTTTCATGTATAATAGCCAATGCTTAGAGCAGGTTTCTTCTTGTAAGTATTTGGGAATTGACTTCCCTCATCGTCTCAACTAGAATTATAGCATTGAGAAAATGATTATTGGGGGCTGGAAATATTATTATGAGCTTGAAAACAACTGTAAGTCATTCGATCTTTACATTTGGAGTAAAAAGAGGTTCCTCTTTGAGACCTTTGTCACCCCTGTTGTCTTATACAGATGTGAATTTTGGGGTTGTAGTATATCCAGAGAGTCATGGAGGAATATTAGATGATTCAAAAGCAATTAATAACCTACAACCTTAAGATCAAGGGAAATACTCCCTATCCTAACCTCTTGATCGAATCTGGCTTTTCCCCATTGAAAGTATGATTATGTTTAGATATCTGAGGTATAAGAAGAAGCTTGACAACATGGAATAAAAAAGGCTCCCTAAAATTGCTTCTAACTGTATCCAAAACCCTCACCTTCGCCTTAAGCATGGGTGGCATAAGTATGCCCAGTCCTAGCTCAACCGTTGGGGAATTAAGGAGGAGCTCAGTATGCGAAGTAAATATAATATCAAAAATACTGTTACCTCCAAGTTTAAGGACAAACTGTGGGAGGATTAGGAGCTGGAAGGTAAAAGGAAGCTAAGATACTATAAGAAGTGATCAACCCCACCCTTGATAATCAGAATTGTCTCTCTGTGTTGTCCATCAATAAGAAAAAAATGAACATCACTAAGATAAGAACTAATTCCCATGAGCTTCGGAGTGAGACCGATCGGTGGTCTATTCCCAAGACCCCTTGCAACGATAGAATCTTTCTGATTTGTGATTCTAAGCAGGTGGAAGATGAAAAGCACTGCCTTTTAGACTGCCCGACTCTTATGCACATTCGATTTAAATTCCCTACCATCTGCCACCCTTCCAATCTTCTTGACCTATTAAGCCAACACACCTATAACGATCTTGGAGCACTTATTTCCCTTCACTTTGACCATAGAAACAGGGTTTTGAAGAATCAAACTTAGATTCTTTCTCCTCTCTTAAGGTCCAATAGACCACATTGGTCTTAACAGACGATAACCATCATCATCATTAATATTTTTAAATTTAAATTTTCTTATTGAATTTTTTTATTTTCTATTTTCTATTTATTTATTTATATTTTTTAATTTAAATTTCTATATTTAATTTTTCTTTTATTTTAGTATTTTAATTATTTTAATTAATTTTTTTAATTTTCATTATTTTTAAATATTTTATTTTAATTATTTTATTTTATCATTTTTTTAACTGTGCTTTTTTTTATAACTTAAAAAAATATTTTATTTTATTTTTTTGGATAATTTTTATTTATTTTCTTTAAATTTTGTGTGTTTTTGAAAATTTTCACTTATTTATTTATTTTTTGATTTTTTTTGCTTTTTGTTTTATTTTTTTGTTTAATTTTTTTATTTTTACAAGTTATTTTTGCTTCTTCTTTTTTTCTTTTTTTTTTCTTTTTTTTTTCTTTTTTCTTTTTTTTTAATGAACATGAAAATTACCACTCTAAAAAAAAAAGATTAATGTTTCATCAACACCTTTCAAAGTTAGAAAAATCATCACTTTTCAAAATCGACATGAAAATCATGACATTTAAAAAAAGATCAAAGAAAATTTAATGTTCCAAAAATATGCTCAAAATAAAAAACAAGTTATTGTACATCACCACTTTTCAAAATCGACATGAAAATCATGACATTTAACAAAAAAATGTCATAAGAAAATTTAAAGTGCTAAAACTATGCTCCAAAAAAAGGGTGATTTTGCATCACCACTTTTCAAAATCGGGTGTTTTTTTTGCTACCTCAAAAAATAGATAATCGGTAATTTTCTCATTTGATTGGTAACTTTGTTGTTATAGGAGGACTCTAGTACAATTCTTTTTTAGTAGCTCAAGTTGTTGTGTTTAGTAAAGACCCTTATCAATGTCAATAAGTTTTGCATTTAGTTGCACAATCCCAGGAGATTGTTCCTCTTTTTACTTCAAGTGTTATTTACAATATTTGGGATGAATTCAAGAAGGAACATAGTCAATAGTCGGAGACATTTCTTCAGGGGCACTCCGAAAAATATGTTGCTAGTGGTTAGCCTATGTAGGCTTGGTTCCCTTTACTTGACGCTTTATCCACAAATGATCTTCATATATGGTATTCATCCTAGATATTTCATCTTATCAAAACTTTTGACCTACAATTGGAAGGCCATCATAATGAATTGGTTTCTATTCATGAGGAGCAAAAACAACTCCAACAACTTCTTGTTGTGATAGTGGAGCATAACCAGTTGTAAGGAAAAAAGGAGCAATTAGGGAAACAAAATGAAGACATTAGTTCCAAGTTCCATCATATGTGGCTAACCAATTATGAACTTGTGCCTAATGCTCTAGAGGACTTCTCTATGTGTCAATCGACTAATTATTGCGACTTCGTTGTAGATGCTTGTAAAGAGCTAGTCATCACCAATAGAGAGCTATGAAGCAATTTTTCCAAACTACGGAAAGCAATTCCTGAATATAAACACTATGTATTTATCTTCAAATTATAATTCGGTTTTAATTGAGATTAACTCTAATATGTATTCTGAATGATTGTGCGAGCTCTCACTAATATGTAATGTAATGGTACACTTATGTGAATAAAGAAGGAGTTGCGCAGAATAAATTTGTATCTATGTGTATGAAATGATTGCAGATTATGCATACCTTTTTAAAAAATTTATTATGATGTGTTGCTACATGTTTCACTATTGAATGTTGTAATTTATTTTGTTCTATGTATATTTAATGATCTTTGAGTATTTCTACAAATAATGCATACTTGCATGCACAAAGAATTATATGTATATTAAGTTGCTCCTCAACACTTTTCTTCGATCCCTTCCCTTAGCTCCTAGCTCATGTCTCAACTTTCCTCAGGTAAGACATTTCTCCCTCAAGGAGGAATGAAATTGCTGACAATGTGTTAGACTACAACAATTTTTATTTTTTTGCCACAAGTGGTCGGACCTAGGGTCTTCTATTCCAATTTTTTTGCCAACAAGCTCTATCAAAATCCTTCACAAAAATAATAATGTAGGAACTTCGCAAGAGGAAAAGAGGCATACTCAACCAAATTGCTTGACTGCTACATTTAGTTCTCTCATGAAATATAAATTTTAATCTTCCACTTAGGGGTATGAGTATGTGCAAGCCTTATCCTTTGCACAAGTAGTGATCTCGTTCCTTGAAGATAAGACAGAAGAGTAGCTTCATTTTGAAGATTTAATCTTCCCCAACTCTCTTGAAATTCCTTCAGTATAAGATGATAATTTCCATGTAGAAATGGCACACGAGAAGCCTCTTAAAGAGGAGGCATATACTTTCGAATTCCCTATTAGAGAATTAGAAGAAAAAACTAAGATGAATAATATCTTGCAAGTTCCAAATGAAATTCCTTCAGTAGAAGAGGATAATTTCCATGTAAAAATGGCACACGAGAACCCTCTTAAAGAAGATGCATATACTTTCGAATTCCCTATTAGAGGATTAGAAGAATAAACTAAGATTAATAATATCTTGCAAGTTCCAAATGAATAAACCTTGGGGGAGTCTCTGAGTAAAAAATTTGTAGATATGCTAGTGATGAACACATTGAGCACCAAAACTCATGGGATTGAGTTTTTTGTGAACTAATGAATGATGCATAGAGGGATTGTTTTACATTTATCTGTTGTAATTGTTGGATACATTTTTTTTTTTGTCTTTGAGCTTGGCCATGCTGATTTATGTTGTTGTCATGTGTTTCTATCATGGTATTTTCATTATTTTTCATTCTATCTAATTCCCTTCCTTGGCTGGTATTTATCTTATTGTTGGGTATGAGAAAAAAGGAAGTAAATATGCTCATACATGAGAGTTGAATAAAACCCCAACCAAAAAGGTGTAAGACCCTAGCCAAACCATATGCATCAGATCAACAACAATAGAGGACAGAAGATGATGAAAAAATAACTAAGTTGACTTGGTTGGGTCCATATGAACAAAATGGATAACAATGTGACAACTATGAAAATAGCATAATAAGGAAGTTACGTTAACTAAAACTATGCATGGATGATATATGTTATATATTTTATGAATATGAGAAACATGAGAAAATGAATTAAAGGTATAATGGTGCTATTTAGTTTGAAAATTTAGTGATAACCATCATAGTGGGAAGATAGACGATTTAATTTTGAAAATTTGATCATTATGTAAATGGTACACTACAATGTTTTGAGCAATATGATGAAGTTATTTAATGGTTACCATGCCACATGGAATATCCATTAGGAAAGTGTGCAAGAATGACCTATTGCTGATGAATACCAATATTAATATGTTATGCTCATACTTCTGACATTTTTTGTGTGCATGAATGATAACAATAAAGGATAAAATTTGAATATGAAATTGACAACATATGAATAGCATGGAACATGTGCATGAATGACTCGTGTTTTTCAAATGAATATGAATAGGATTGGGAGCATGGATGAAGACATGATTGAATTGGATACCAATGAAAATGAATTTATGAATTTTTCATTGAAATCTATAAATAGTTAAATTGATAAATTATGAGTGACATGTGAGGTTGAGACCATTTCAAGAACTGTTGAATATTACAACAATAGGTATGCTACCTGGAAGCTGGACCCCTTGAAAAGGATTCAACTGAAAACACTGATAAAAACAACCAAGTAAATAAGGAAAACAATAATCCAAGGTAAAAAGGGTAAAGGAAAGAAATTGGGTAAGAATTCCTTCAATTGAACTTTAAACTATTGTTTCAAATTAATGTATTATTTTCATGGACACTAGGAAATGGTATGTTTAAGACAAGTAGCCTTCAACTCGAAAATATTGCAATAAATTTCATAATGCATTCTAAGTGAAATTGAGAACTAAAATGCTCATGGAATTAGAGATATGTGTTTATCATTTTAGAATCATTGGTATATTGGAACAAATGTTTACTTGCATTATGAAATGTTTGGAATAAATGTGATGCACATGTACAATGAAATGACAATGCCATTTCAATTGATTTGAATTTAATTGGAGTGATAGAATTGTTATGAGTATAATAATTCTAAGGCCACTTTAGGATGTTGTGAATTTTTTCAATAAGGATATTGCATACATATAAGCATTGCCAAGTGTTAGTTGATTGAAATATTAGATTATAGGTAGAGTGTTGGAATAGGGTGTGATATCAAAGGCACCATGACCGATTAACACCACCTACAAAGGATGATCCGAATGGAAAGTGGCATCTACCCATAGTATTCATTCACCCATGGTATTTATCCACCCATGGTATTAACCCACCCACAGGATCTATCCATGGTATTGTAAGTGGCATCCACCCATTGTATTGTAAGTGACATCCAACCATGGTATTCATCCACCCATGACATTAATCATCCCATCGTATTGTAAGTGGCATCTACCCATGGTATTCATTCACCCATGCTATTAAAATTTTTCATACCTTGCCCCCCCCTCCAAAATATTTGGAGCAGTGGAGCAATGCTTGCTAGTATTCTTATCTTGGTAACAAATGACCCACACTCACTACGATGTGAGCATGAGGGAGCTTGTTTGGGAAATATGGAGCTAAAGAATGCATGGAGCTATGGAGCATATGCAAAACTGAGTGCTTGCTTGGTATGATAAACTACTCATTGCATGCAAAGCCAAGGAATCAAATAGTAACTATAGAGATAAGTATATTCTATTAGTTTAAAGAAATTTATGTCTTAATATGGTTTAATATGTCTTAAATTTTTTATGATTAATCTCATAAGACTCATGTGCTTATGATGTTAGTGAACTATTAAATTGTCCAACATAAATGTACGAGGATGACTACAAAGAAAATAGTATCGACTTAATAATATTAGAGTGCGCACCATGGCCACACACCATGGATGCATTGGATTACTGGAGCAACGTGTTTCATTTTTGGAAAATAAAGATGGAAATAATTTAGATTCCAATAACCAAGAGCATAACCAACACCTGGTAGAGGAACGATCCATCAACAAATAACAACCTAGATAAGAAAAGTGTTACAACACATAATAAAAAACAATCCAACGAGCAACATTGTATCAATCAATGCATTGCAAATACATTCTGCTACTCCATGAGTTCGTAAGAAGCTACATTAGTAGTGCAATAGGAATAGATAGCCCCTCTATAGTAACTAACACTTTTGTAATGAGAATTATTACATTGAAATTTGTATTCCTCTCGAGAAGATGTATCAAGGCTCTTAGCCTCTGGTTTTTGGAATATAGTCGCTTTTGTTAAAAGCAAAATATCAGAGTGCACAATAGTAGCATAATGGAGTTGAATACCTTTGGTACTAGGCCATTGTGTTGACACTGGAACCCTCTGATATGCATTTATCACCATGAGTCATGTTCTGATAGATGTGTTATGTTGTTAGAGCAATCTAGAGGGATGCCTTAGGTGTGAGGCTCCATCAAGAACTTCTTGTGTGAGGAAGCCTTACTAGGGAATGGATCACCTAAGGGATTGGTGAAGCAGAGAAGGGGATGCTTGAACTTGGAAGGTGTGTGACTGCATATACGAGGAAACTTGAGTGAATTAATTTTCAAAGAATAATGTGCATACTCATGAGGACCAGAGATGCATTGGGCGGTGTCCTAGGAAGCAATGAGATGAATTTGTTCCCTGAAGGAGCCCTACGCATAGTGAACAACATGGCTGGACATGACAATTTAGGACATGGGCTATGTCGTTGATGTCAGAGATGTAAGTATAAAGCTCAATGTTGTATTTTTGCATTATATTTATAGAACATTGAGGAAGTTGTTCCTTTAAGGGTGCGGGGTCTGTTACAACCCTTTTTTCTACCCCCATGTAAGTGTCACTATGTATATTTACTTATGAGAAATTATGTAAAAATGTAAAATATGCTAAGTTGGAGGAGTGGACATGGATTCTAAGGTCCGAGGAGGAGGATTTTCTTGTGCTATGTTTAGACCCAAACCTAAGCCACTTCATTTATTTCCATTCTAACTATCCCTTGACTAAATAAGTCGGTTGCACATTAGAAAGCAAGGTTGAGAGTGGTTTACCTAAGTGAAGGACGAGCCCCATACTTTCCCTGTTCTAATGGGGCATGTTTTGAAGTCAACACGAAAGAGAAAGGACAAGGATAGTGGTGGTAGAGAACAAATAAAATAGGGGGAGAAAGAGAAGAAGCAAAGGATAGGAGGGAGAGAACTCAAGAGCAACAACATTGTAGAAAGCCTTTGTGGTGTGATTGTGAAATCGTCCCTTGCACTTTGGTGTCACCCACTACATGTATGAATGTTGGATTTGACCAAGAATACTCAGTAGAGATATTGATCCACTCAGTGCTTTGCTTGGGGATGAAAAACCACCCTTAGAGTGAGAAAATACTCCCAGACTGAGCATACCTTCTTTGAACCCTGGGTGAATCCTTGTGATTGATTCCCGAGGGATAAAGAAAGTCACAGTGGTGCTTTCTTCTTGGGAGTAGTTGATAAACCACTTGGACATTGGACTCCTCCCTTTTATTATTTGTCTGATTGATTATTAGTGTGGATTCCCTTGAGCAATTAACTCTTTAGTATCTGAATCCAAATTAAGATTGGTTAGTTGCAAAAAAGATTACAGTGTAGCTAGCCTATGGTTAGATAGAGAGTTGAAGTCCCTCCTTCGATTGCTAATCATTCTAAGTTATATGAATAATTATATTTACTTATTAATATGTTACACCATTAATGATAAATAATGCTTGATATATGTTATGATAGTGTACGTATCAACACTACTAACGAGGGTGTTGATAACCGTTTCATCAACATTATCTATTTATGCTCGACTAGATAACTTACATTACTACATCCAGATTTTTGCATTTGCACTTTAACTTGTAAGTAACTCCTCCAACACTTTCACGCACTCCTCCAAATCCGTTTGTATAAGAATGCACTAACTTGTGTTTGAAAAAAAAAAACTCATTTTTGTTTTTCAAAGCTAGAAAAGAAAAACAAAATCTCATCCAGTCCCGTCCTCAAAAAAGCTTAGCCTCTATTTTAAAGGAAGCTACACCAAGCTCGAGGAAGAAAGGAAAGGTCATTTCCTTTTCCCAGGAGGAAAGGACACGTAGGGATGAGTGTTTGTCATCTATTGAATATATATGTTATACGTTCCGTTCAATATATATGTTACACGTGTTTTCTCATACCGTAATAACTATTTAATGTTTAAATTTACATATACACTATAGTAAGAAGCCATATATTTTAAAAGAAATCAACGCGGGCCACTTTGTATATACTTCTAGTTCACAAGTATATACTAATGTTTAATATTTTAATCTTGTTTTGTTCCTTTATCTTCACACTTCATTTATATTTTAATTGTAATTGTTGTTATTAAATTTCTTTGTTTAATTGTTAATTTAAAATTCACTCAATTTAATTATATGTTTTGATATAATTTTTAATTTTATATAAAGAAAATAAGAGCTTACTCATGCAATAAACAAATTAATATTAATGACAATATTTACACTATCAATTTGTAATTTTAAATAACTATATATTTTACATTATTAAAGGGGTTTTATTCATTTTTTTTTGTTAACACTTGGATAGTTAGCTCATATCTTGTCTCATTTTTTCCTCTTGAGAAGATCATATGGTACATAGGTTTTCTTTTTCAGTTGTGATTTCCTTTTCGGTTGTGACTCTCTCGATATAGACAAGTGGATTGAGTTGCACCAGACTTGACATGGATTCGATCCTCCTTGTGTGGCTATAAACACAAGGAAAGTTCTCCCATCGCTTCTTGCTAGTTTATGAGAAGTTCAAGGTGTTGATGATGGAGCGACCCCATTTTGAACATCAATAGGGGGAATGTGATATTCCTATTTTTTATGATGAAATGTTCTATATGTATGTTCTCATGGCTATGAGAGGCTTGGAGGCCTCTGTGTTTGTTGATATTTTCATAAGTTGTAGATCTATTTACATGGTTATGTATAAATGCTTGATATGCTTAACTAAACTATCACATTGTATGAGTTCTATTGCCTGATATGTTGTGAATATCATGGATCTTTGTTTGCTTCAGACTATTAGTACAATTTATGATAAATCAATAGACCTTATATGGTTTGTTTGGGACCTACTGTGTAGTTTTGTATGATGTTGTTGTAACGTTGAAATTACATAGAATATTAGCTATAACTTAGCTTGATGTAGTGTCTGGTAGAAAACATGTTGATATATCTATGGAATGTATTTTGCTTATGCATAACATTATAATTTATATTGTTTGTATGTGGGTTGATCCCTAGAGAAGTGGCATTTTAATTAATGTTTCGCTCAAAGAAAGACTAGGGCTAAGTCCTGTTATCACCCTAGTAATTCTCAGGTTGTGGGATTTTATAGTTGAAGAAAACCAGGGGAAACCAAGAACCTCTTTTGAAATTCAAGATCTAACCTTCCTAAATTTCGGAGAGGGATCTCTCCTTATGATTTAACTTTGTTTTTGATGTAATATTTTAGGCTAGGTATGATTGGACAATTGGTTTGTTTTGAATGTTTGGTGGGAATAAAAGGTACTTCAAGGTAAACCACAGAGAGATCTACCAGACCATTGGGCTATGGAGTCAACTTCTTGGCAAGCAGAGCTAGGAAATAAGGTCAAAAGAGCAAATGTACTAAGGGCAGGGTAGATGACCTTCAAAGGGTTTGGAATAGACTTTTTGATGAAATGGCAAGATCTGAACAAAAGGGAAATTAAGAATCCTTAAGTTATAGAAATGAAAATGAAAGAAAGGGGTCAAACAGGGACTAAGAGCATTTAAGAATTCTTAAGTTCGGTTATTAGCAGAAAACATATCAATGAATAACTAGTAAAAAACAGGGAGCTTTTGACACTAATCCTGTATAAATCCTCCTAGTTAATCATTCAGGACAAAAAGCATGTAAATATATGTATGGAACTTAGAAAGATAAACAGTGAAAACAGGAAAACACTTGACTTATCTGATCAGCACAAGAATCTTGAGTTATGATGTGTTACACTAAAAATTGTCATCCTGACATTCTGCTATGTGTATGAGCTCATTATAACTCATACTTCTCCCTTTGCAAGTCTAAACATATTAGTTCCTCATGTCAAGCCTTGAAAATCAGAAAAAGTTCCTAAAAGTCTCCTAAAATTTGGTATCGCACTTTCTGGCTATCTTGCCTACGGTCCCGCACCCAATGTTCAGTTATCCTGCGTACCTGAACGCACTTTATCTTTTTTATAGGTATGGACCCCTGTAAGATTAAAAAGGCGCAAGTAAATTCCAAAAAGCTCAATTAAAGTAAATTCTAGAAGCTTCTAGAATAGATTTTGCGGTGGCAGAACCGCTCTTGTGAGGTGCATGAATCCCTTACCTTATGGAGCTAACCCCTTGATGTGAGGAGCTTATCCCTTTGAAGGAGGATTCTATCCCTTCATACTTGGAACAGAAAACCTCTTCTTTTCCACTATAAAAAGAGGCATTGGGTAGCCTCAAGGGGAGTGGAAGCTTTAGAATATTTGAAGTTAAGTGCTGTTGAGATTCAGACTCAGTTGATTAAGACTTTTGTGAGGAGAGATTACATACCTCTATTAGTCTTGGTTGGAGGAGTGCAGAGCTTATCAAAGTAAAGGAGATTCTTGCTTCGGACCCCGGAAAGTCCTGTGCAACATCAAGGCTCAAGTTGTAAGGATTTTCTTCTTTTGAAATTAATACAAATATACTCATTTTTCTCAATAAGCTTTCAATCAATGGTTTATTTCATAGATTCCTTGATCACTATGATAAGCATGGTTTATGATGATTTCTATACAGGTGCTATGTAATATTTTTCTTGTTTGTGACCGCAGGTTTACGAGGAAAACTCCTTCAAGCGCGCGAGGGACAATAACGACTTCAAACAAGCACTGGACAAACGGTAAGTCCTTAACACCTCTATAGAGCTTTTCGTAGATCGTATATGCTTAGAGAAAGATTAATCTATTTGGTTGTTTGTTGCTAGATACTTTTAGTACTAGGGAGATCGGTCTTGTCCGCAAGACGGATTTATCCGCCAACAAATTGGCGACTCCACTGGGGAAAGAACTTGTTGTTTTTGGTTCTCTTTTATTTTTGATTTGAGGAAACATTTTTCCTAGTTTTTGATTGATAGACATCTGCCTAGGTAGCTTAATTTTTCTCTGTTTTTGAAAATTTTGAGATCTTTTATTTTTTTCTCTAATTTTTCCTGGGACCGCACTTTGTCTTCTTTTCACAGTGCGGGCAGTTTCGCATTTTTGCTTTAGTAAACAGTGCGGTACCGCACCTGTTCCTTCTGCAAGACTGTGGACCCTGTTCAAATTTTGAAAAACCTTCAGATTTCTTTCTTTAGTTTATCTTTATTTTAATTTAGAGTTTTTGATTTCTGCCCAGATTGATGATTGTTTCTGTCAAAAGCTTTCTGTGAATGAATCTTAGTAGTATTGGTGTTTTGATGATTTTCTAGAATTTTTTCGTTTTGGATTGTCTTTCACTTGGTCTTTGTAGCGATTCGAAGCATTGACTGTTTAAAATACCTGAGATTACATTGGTCTTTTGTCTTTTGCTGAATCCGACCTGATTGTGAAATCATCCTTTATTGAGAAATAGAGTTGCATGTTTCTTAGCAAATCTTCGAAAGAAACTTTGTTATTGGTTTTTGAATTTCATTTTTTATAAAAACATAATTGAGTTTTTTTGATCTGTTTTTTATTCTGAACGAATAGATCCTTAGTTTGCTGAATAACTAAGTAAAACATTCTTCAAAAAAAAATTAAAGCTTTTATTCAAATAGGTTATTAAAATTTGTAGATCTCAGAATTAGTTTGATAGTTTTAAGTGTTTTTCATAAAAGTTAAGTTTGTAGATCTCTTTTGAAGAAAATTTGTTTTATAGCTTCAAGTTTTTGAAAGTGAAAGGATTTTCTTATGAGCTTTGATAGTTTGTTTCATTTGGAGTTATTGTTGGAAAAGACAAAAATATTTTCTTTCAATTGGTCTTTATGTTTAAAGAAGGAATTGTTCATTAAAAGAATTGCATTCTCTAACTCTTCCTTAATTAGAATTTCATTGAAAGAAAACGATCTGATTATCATTTTTAGGTGCATTTTTAGTGTTTTTCGGAAGTCGAGTCTTCACACCATCAGAGTTTCACTTCCGCACCCATTGACTTAAGAAACAACTCCTAAAAGTAACGCTTAATTAAAATTCATCTAGCAATCTTTTTATTTTCTAGGGCTCTTATCACCAACATAGCTTAGGCTAGTATCTTGGAGTAGGGAGTAATTAACTCTCCAAGGTAGTAAAAACAAACAAGTAGATAAATCTTGCGGTAGGAGATAAACCCAATTGTAATTTGTATAATCTGGTAAGCTTCTCTTAAAGAAGTCAATCACGAGATCATGTCCGAACCCTTGAGATAATCAATTCTGTTTCATTGGGGAAGATAGAAGATTTTGCGTGTATTACAAACGGTAAACCTTGGATTAACCATTGTCGAGGAGCCTGGGGTCACTTGTCGGTAAACCTCGGATTAACCATGTCGAGGAGCCTTCAAGGGGATTGAGCTTGCTACTCTACCCTTGCGCGTGAAATCGGATCGTAGACTGTTCCCCCAGTTATATTTGTTACTGTTGGTAACCTTAGTGTCCATTATCTTAAGATTATTTCCTAAGGTGACGGTGAAGGAAAGATCTCACTGTACCTGGAGCAGACGTCGACTAGACTCACTTGGACTCTCTGGGGGGTTATCTTCACACGAGATGGTTTTGTGAGGAAACTTGTGCCAGTCTGTTTCATTAAGCAGGTTGTCGGGGTAACTGTTCCAACCGCCCTTTCTGTATTAAATTTCTACTAAGTTGGATTTCATCACCAACTAGTGTCTTTAGTACGGGGAGTTACTATTTATGTGTGGTTTGAACTCCTAGATTTTTAAGCGTGTGATTCAGCTGTTTGTTTCTTTAGAGACTTTAGGTGTTTTCTTTGAAATTTTCTTTGTTTGCGTGTGATTAGTTAAATAATTAATCATGGCGGAATTGCCGAGACAATCCCGGAGACTACAAGGGAAACCCCCTGAATATTCACCAAGTCAGCTTGAAGGGATTCACGCTCTGGTATCATCTATTAGCGGTAGGATTAAATCAACAGAAGTCGGAACTTCATCTATAGTAGGTCATCCCGGTTATCAAACACCCATAAAAGAACACATTCAAGAGCCGATTTCGGTTTCTGAAGTTACTGGTAGTATTTCTCCTACTAGTGAACTGGCTGATGAACCTGAAATCTATGAACCTGAAACTGAACTTTCTGTTTTGGACACATCTTCAGGATTTATTACTCCAACTTCTAGCGATCCTGGTTCACCAAGGATAAGAAATATTTTCACAGACGATCTTCCATCTGGACTAATTTCTATTGAAGAACTTACTAATCCAGACGAAGAGTTATCTCCTCCCAATTCCCCTCAATCATTAAATCTTAGGGAACGTGAATCAATTTTCTACAGCCCTATTCGAACTACTGCTTGGTATTTATCCTTAACGAATTTCTTAGAGAATCCAGGTCTTTCTTTTTCTCCACCTCGAGTTCCATTTCATCCAACACCTAGAGGTTATTATCCGTCATCCATTATGGCAGGGGAGTCATCCATGTTTTCCCAGAAACCGGAAACATTTTTACATGGTGGTCCTTCTGTTCCTTCGAGATGTCAGGCTCTGTCTGGTACTTTCTCCGGAGCAACTCCTCAACCAATAGAACAAGTGTTATCATCTGGTTTAAGTGGAATCAAAACCGAAACGTTAAACGCAGAGAAAATTTTTATGATGTCTGGTAATGTTCCGAATCCGCAACCTCAAGGCAGTCAGTTACCACCTGGAGGGAAATCTCAGGGAAGTCAGTTACCGCCTGGGGGGCAACCTCAAGGTAGTCAGTTACCGCCTGGGGGGCAACCTTCAGGAAGTCAGTTACCACTTGGGGGTCAACCTCAAGGTAGCTTTTTCCCAGGACAAACTGTGGAATCATATTATTTTGGGGGAAAACCCCAAGGACAGTACATACCTCAAGGATATCAACCTTCAGGACAGTACACACCCCAGGGTCAACCCCAAGCTCAATATGCTCCTCAGGGTCCTTATCAACCCCAGCTTCAGTACGCGCCTCAGGGTTATCAACCTCAAGGTCAGTACCCAATTCAAGGTTACCAATAGCCTTCTGGTCAGTCATCTGTTCAAGGAGCCGGAAATTTACCACTTACTTATCAACCCTACATTCAACCAGGTTATGGTCCTTACGTTCAACCTTCTGCGGGACAGTACCCCGGAATGAATATGGTGTGGGATCCATCCCAGTATCAACAGCCTATGCAGCCTAACGTGCAGTTGCCTTATCAACCTGGACAGCCTTTGGTTTATGGTTTAACCCCACAACCTGTCCAGCCAACTATTCAAACTTCTGCACCTAGTTCTGTTGAGCAGGCTGGGCCTAGTTCACCTCAGACTCCGCCTCAAACTGCTGCAACGTCTGTTCAACCTGTAACACCTATTTCTGGAGTATCTGTAACTCCGAGTTTGGCTACCCCTGTATCCGTGCAAATCCCTCAAGTCTCTGTACCCCAGTCAGGATCTTCAGTTCAGAATTCAGTTCAGATGCCTGCAGGACTAGCCGGTACAAGTACAGTTGTCACAAGTCAACCACAATTCACGTATCAACCGTACCAGGGATAGCCTCAATTCGGTCCCTATACACAAAATCAAAACTATCAGTATCAACCGTACCCTGGCTATACTTATTAGCAGCCTCAACAACCCCAGTTTGGTCCAGTTAATCCTAGTTTTCCAGGAGGTTACACAATTCCTAACGCAAATCCGATTCCCAGTTATCCTGGGTATCCACCTCCTAGAACTTCTTTGGCTACTCAAGGTTTTCGTGACCCTAACCGTCAGTTACCATTTATTGCAACTTTGGATTTACCTGATTTGACGCGCCTTACGAATGATCTGATTTTCTATTATCCGTATTGGCCACTAATGCCGCATAAGTTGCCCAGTGATATACCCAAATTCGAAGGTAAGTCAGGAGAGGATCCGTCAAATCACGTCATGAATTATCACCTCTGGTGTGCGTCTAATTCAATTATTGATGATTTGATTCGCTTACGTCTTTTCCAAAGAACTCTTATTGGTCTTGCAGCCAAATGGTACATTGAGTTACCACGAGGCTCGTTTCATAACTTCAGTCAGTTAGCAACTGCTTTCTTGACTCATTTTCAGTTGCCTGTCAGATACGACAATGGCATGGAATTGTTAACTTCACTAAAACAATCCACGTCTATGTATATTTCTGATCATATTCATGAATGGCCGACGTAGAAGACGTTTGGTGAAATTTTATATTCCAGATCAAATTTTGGCAGAATGGTTTGTTAAATCATTATTACCCAAGATTACTGAAGATGTAGCTAAAGCTGGTGTTGTTACTGAAGAGCAAGTGATTGCTCAAGCTCAGTACCTTGACCTCGTTTACACGCAGTCAGGTACTTTACACAAAAAAATCCCCGACCTTCCAAAACAAGCTCAAATAGCTGCTGCTCCTTCAGGGTCTCATGCCGCTAATGGTATGATTGGTACAGTCAATACGAAAAGTAAGAAGAAATCTTCAAAGAATTCTTCTCCTATTATAACTTTACCAGATTCCCCAAAAGGAGAATCTTCCCCTGAAATTTCTGCCAACATTCATGTCGTAGAGACATCTACGGCTAAATCTAAATCCGGTGGTAAAAAGAAAGGGAAGAATAAAAATAAAAAGAATTCAAAAGAGAAAACTGATAAAAATGAATCCAATGACAAAAAGCGCAAACCTCGTTACCCTTGTTACATTTGTGACGAGGATCACTTCACTAAGGAATGCCCACATCGAGCAAAGGTTGAAAAATTCGTTAAAGGTTCGCAACAACCTGCTGTCTTGAAGGATCCTTTTCCGACTCAAGATAGCAAGATGGTTGGTTCTACTTCGACTACTTCAGAAGAACCTATTTTGATGATGTCTCATGTAAGGATTGTGACGCGATCGCAAGATTATGGTACTAAGAGTCCTGTTGATGGTAAAGAAGTAGAATCTTATAATGCAAATGCATCAACTACACCTCCTCCTGTTTCTGGTCCGCTACATATCGAGAAACAAAATCCAGACTTAATAATCAAACCGCCTGCTAAAGGTGTTCTTCGTAAATCAGCTTTCAATCCACATGCGAGAGCTGCTCAGAATTACAACATTGTTGAAGACTTAGCTATTTCCCCTTCAGCAATGTTGGCTTTGGAAGTGCTGCAATCATGCCCAGCACAACGTAAATTGCTTTTGTCTGCTATAGGAGCTGTAGATGTTCAGGATTCTAATCTTATAATCTTCGATTTAGAAAATAGTACACCTCGTCTACCTCATCAAATGGCTTTCCAGATACCAGTTTTAGTAAAAAATAGACCGATCTATCAGACTGTGATTGATGAGGGGGCTTCAACGTGTATTATGTCAATTCAGTGTTGGAAATCGCTTGGTTCTCTTACACTCAACCAATCTCTGACGATTCTTAAGGCTTTTGATGGTCGAGGTTTCCACTCTTTTGGTATTTTGCAAGATTTACCCATAGGGGTCGAAGGTAAAACCGTAAATCTAGATGTGGAAGTGGTTGATGCCCCTCTAGATTACAACCTTCTACTGGGTCGCAGTTGGTCTTATGCTATGACTGCTGTTGTTTCTTCAGTATTTCGACTCATAAAATTTCCATATCAAGGAAATATCGTCACAATAGATCAGTTAATTTATTTCTCTTCCGACCCAGCCTCTACAGAAATAATCTAGCACGTTGGTAAAGCGGCTATCCCTTATAAGAATGTTGGAGTAGGATTGGTTAAATATTCCGGTTTGCTAGGAACTTTTTCCTTTCCTCCTCCTAATGTATCACCTGCTGTTGCAACTATTCACATGATTTCGTCAAATACTATTATGTTTGATGATCCTTGGATCATACCTTCTGATTCTGAGTTAGATTCAATTGATGGCATGATGCCTTTGAGTCCATTTGAAATTGCATACCAAGCTGTACAGTCACTTTCCGACCCCTCTTCAACCGAAAATGATCCAATGAATGGGATCCGTGAGGAATCACTTTCTATATCCAGTTCAGCCACAACGACATTTCTTGATGTTGTTCATACTGATGAGCACATTCGTGATTTTTTGTCCGTTGATGATTTACCATGGGAAGATCTCCATCACTGATATTCGTTTTTACCTAAACTAGATCATTTTGAAGATGATTTTGCTTCAATTTTTACTGCTGAATATGTCAAAGAACCCCAGAATCCATTGCAAAATCCTGATTCTGAGTTAAATTTGGAAAATATTTCTCGAACGGTTTCAATTGACATTTCAGTAAAACCAGGAATAATTGAAAACATTCATATAGGTGCTTGTTGTTATGAAGATGAAATTAAAGCTTATAAAGCCCTATTTCAATAATTTCGTGATGTGTTTGCCTGGTCCTATGAAGAAATGCCAAGAATTGATCCGTCAATTGTCGTACATGAAATCAAGACTTACCCGGATGCCAAACCTGTTCGTCAATGTTTACGTCAGATACATCCTAGAAAAGTTGCTGCTATTAAAGCAGAAGTTGAAAAATTACTACGTGCAGGTTTCATTTATCCAATTCCCTTAACGGATTGGGTATCAAATATTGTTCCTGTGACTAAAAAACAAGGAACGATACGAGTATGTATCGATTATAGGGATATTAATCGCGCTTGTCCCAAAGACAATTATCCAACTCCCTATATCGATCAAATAATTGATTATTGTGCCGGTAGCGAAATGTTTTCCTTTATGGATGGCTTTTCAGGGTATAATCAAATAAACATACTCCCTGCTGATCAGCCAAAAACAACTTTTATTTGTCCGTGGGGGACGTTTGCTTATCGCAAGATACCTTTTGGATTAAAGAACATTGGAGAAACTTTTCAAAGGGCAATGTCTTATGCGTTTCATGACATTAAGCACATTGTGCAGCCGTATCTCGATGATTTACCTGCTCATTCATCATGCAGGGCTGATCATCTCACACACTTACGAGCTATCTTTATGAGGTGTCGGCATTATAAAATTAGGTTGAATCCACACAAATGTGTTTTTTGTGTCGAGTCGGGTCATTTACTGGGCTTTGTTGTCTCGAAATCAGGCATTCGCGTCGATCCGTCGAAGGTCGAAGCTATTGTTAAATTACCTCCTCCTTTGACTTTACGCCAACTCCAAAGTTTGCAGGGGAAAGCAAACTTTTTACGTCGGTTCATTCCTAACTATGCCGAGCTTACAAAGGGTTTCACCCGGTTGTTGAAACAGAATATTCAATTCTTTTGGGATGAGATCGCTGAGCGATCTTTCAATGCACTTAAACACGCGTTAACCCATGCACCATTATTGCATCCTCCCAACTACAACCAGGATTACATTTTGTACCTCGCTGCTTCTCATTCCACCATTGGGATGGTGTTAGTTTAGGAAGACAAACCTCATAATGAACATGTGATTTACTATCTTAGTCGGAATCTGCATCCGACCGAGATCAAATATACACATGTGGAGAAATTGGCATTGGCAGCTGTCCAAGCTGTCCAACGATTTAGACATTACATTTTGTTACGTAAAACCACGGTAATTTCTGATTGCAACCCTATGATGTACATTTTGACCAAACAATTGCTAGGGGGCAAGTATTCCAAATGGATATTTATCCTGCAGGAATTTGACTTGGAGTTTGAGAAATCCAAGGCAAAGAAATCTTTGGTATTTGCGGAACTGATGTGTGATTTTCCCTCTACTGATACTGAAACTGTGGCAGAAGAGCCCATTGCAGACGAATCTCTGTTTCTTATCAGTACTCTCGATCCATGGTATGGAGATATTATTTTTTATCTCCAAACCCAATCTTTTCGGCCCGAAATTTCACAATCTCAGCGACGGAAAATACGCTTCCAATCCCAACAGTATAATATCATTGGTGATACACTCTATCGTCGTGGAGCGGATTCTGTTTTCAGACGCTGTCTTGTTCATGAAGAAGCTGAAAAGGTATTAAATGACTACCATTCTGGAGCATGTGGCGGTCATATGTCTGGGCATGCCACAGCCTAGAAGATATTGCACGCTGGCTATTTCTGGCCTTCGTTATTCAAAGATTGTATTTATGTAGTCCGGAAATGCCACAATTGTCAACTTTTTGATCGTAAAATGTGCGCGCCACCCGCTCCTCTTCATCCCATAATTGCTGTTGGTCCTTTCGCGAAATGGGGTATCGATTTTATTACATGTAACCCTCACTCGGCCGGGGGGCATGCATATATTATCTTAGCAATGGATTATTTTACTAAATGGGCCGAGGCGATGCCTACATTTTCGGCTGACGGCAATTCTGCTACAACTTTCATATTTAATCACATAATTGCTAGTTTCGGTGTTCCTCAAGCCATTATCACTGATCATGGAAGCCATTTTCGGAACGTCATGATGACTGAACTGACAGATGAACTTGGATTGCGCCACGATAGTTCCACTCCATATTATCCACAAGCCAATGGTCTGGTCGAAGCTATAAATAAGGTTTTAGTCACCATGATTAGACGAATTATTGGTATTCACAAAACGAATTGGCATTCCATGTTGTTTTCAGCACTTTGGGAATATCGAACCTTAGTAAAAACATCAACTGGTTTCACTCCCTTTCAACTCGTTTATGGTCTGGAAGCTGTGTTTCCGATTGAATGCAAAATTCCGTCACTGAAATTAGCCATAGAATTACTCCCAGCTATGTTTGAAGAGGAGAAACATTTCTTGTACTTAGCTCAACTAGACGAGAATCGACGAAATGCCATAATAGCAAATGAGGCTCATGTTAAACGAATAAAAGCTCAGTATGATAGAAGTGTTACCCCTCGAAATTTTTCAGAAGGAGACCTAGTCTTAGTTTATGATCAAGCCAATGATAAGCTAGGAGTTGGGAAATTCGTGCCCATGTGGCATGGTCCTTTCATTGTTAAGCGAAAGCTGGCAAAAGGGGCCTATGAGCTGATAGATTTTGACGGTGTCCCTTTAGATAAACCCAGAAATGGACTGTATCTGAAGCAATACTATGTTTAACTTGGTATGGAGATTTTGTATTAGATTATATTTCTTTACTACTGGTGTGTCTTAGATTAGAAAGCGTGCCTAGTTTAGAAGTGTGTTTTTATCACTATTCCTGCTTATCTGAGTTTTACTCTTGATATCGCAGATGTCGACGTCTCTTCAAACCTACATTGGTTTTGCTGATGGTGCTTGTCGTAGTACACAGAACATCTCTTCCGCAGCTTGGGTTATCTATTCACCCTCTGACGAGTTAGTATCCATGCATGGGGTAAGCCTTGGTCAAACAACGAATAACATTACCGAGTATAGTGCAGTGATTGAGTTATTATCTGAATCCATATCATTTGGAATTCATAGTTTTATTGTTAGGTTGGATTCTGAACTTGTTGTATTACAGCTTAACAGGGTTTATGCCATTAGAAATCCGGTGTTATTACGGTTATTTTTAAGAGTTCGTCTCTTGGAATGTGAATTTGACTACATTGAATATCAACATATTCCAAGACATTTAAATACATTAGCAGACGCAGTTGCTTCTAGTATGATAAATCGACATTTGCAATGATCTAAAAACAGTAAAACAAAACAACATTCATAACATATACACAGATAGCCGATAAATAGTGATATATCATAGTATAGAAGTGTTTTCAAAAAATATACATCGTCTTCGATCATAGGTTGGAAACACCTTATGATCGGCAAATAGTAACACAAAAGGTCAAAAATATGAGTCTACAACACGATCATCCCATCACTGATGGTGATCACGATAAGAAACCACTGCCCGAGCCACCCTGCACAGGAACCTTCTAAAAGGTTTTGGAACACCAATCACGTATCTCTGCAATCTGAGTGGAATGTCATCTATGTCTGTCTCCGGAATATCTAGAGTCAAACGCTCTAGATGATGCTCTAAATCAGTCAAGATTTCTGTTGATTGGCCTGCTGGGGCTGGTGCGGCTGCAACTGGTTGTCTTCTGTCATAAGGCTGGAGATGAGCTGGTCGCCGTGGGCCCACATCTGTATTAAAAAAAAAAAACTTTTGGTTATTAATTTTCAAGACAATCAAAATAAAAAAATTTAGAACTTAGAATTCGTTGAAAATGATTTTACCTGATTCATCCCACTGTTCCCCTGCTGGGAGAGTCATCTCCCAGTCGCCGCGGAAATCTATCCCGGCGTATGGAAAGTCCTCGATGACAAAAATTTGGCGGTCCAGCCAACGAAAATATGAAGAAGGAAATCGAACAATCTCAGCGCCCTCAATACCGTGATGGGCCATCAGTGCGACCCAACGAACCATCCTAGGTTCTCGAAGACGACCGACACCAACAAGAATACTCTGTGGAGCTAGCATGGGGATCCTCTCTAGAGAAAAGGTGACAGCTATGGATCCATATCCAAATTTATTTAGTTTTCCATTCTTCGCTCTAGTTAGTTTGTTGTTTATATTAGCCAACACAGCTTCGCACCAGTTGAAAATGGTGCCACGAAAACAGTCCACAGCAATGCGCATTTGGGAACCGGTAGCCACATGCAATGCTGAACTCCCACAAAACCTGGTAACAGTAAACGCAATAACTTTCAGCTCAGGATGGATGATGGTTTTTATATCAATCCATTTGTCCCTGGGGTCTGCTTCATCATTACAGAATTCTCGTCGAAGACTAGCGACAGTTTGGCCACCTGGCCTAGTCCCAAACATAGAAAGTTGTTCGCCCCTCTTGGACAAACCGGTTAGAAAATAAATGTCCTCCAGCTCAATTTCGAGCCGGTGGCCACCAATAATGAAACACTGGTCCTGCACGTTCCACCTATTTACTAGCCATGTCAGGAGCTCTACCTGTGCCCTCATGCCTTGGATGGCCCAAAATTTATACAGACCGCATGCTCTTAATGCTTGCATTGTGGGAAAATGGAGAATTGTGGCTTCGTCCACATCCTCATGCTCACGTTCTCTCCAAATCAACATCTTGTTAATCCTACAATGCATAAAAATATAGATTAGAACAATCTAATTTGAAAATTTTCGGGCGGCAAAAGAGAAATTTGATTTTTAAATTCAAACGCGCGGGGACCGCACTTTACCTTTGTACACAGTGCGTAGGAACGCATGCGCTCTGTGGGGAAAGTGCGGACCCATGACTTTTTTCTTTGTAGAAAAAATTTGGGGTCCGCAGGTACCATGTGTGTTACCTGCGGACCCCCGCGGGCGATTTTCAAACTATCTTTCTCCCTCAAAAATAAAATCTAAAGCCTAAAAACGAATTGTAAACGGATGAAATGCAAGATTAGGAGGTCGTGGATTACCTGGGACTGACAGTTCTCGATTTCGATGGATAGATTTTCCAGAATCTTCACAGGAACTTTTTTACCCAAAAGCTTCTACTTTTCACTCTGAACTTGAACGGTAAAAATGAAATTGAAAAAGTCATTTTTATAAGTTTTTTCGAATAGATGAATTTTTAATTTGTTTATTTTTCACTTTAAAAGGGTATTTTTGAAGCATTTTTACTCATCTTAAATAGGTATGTGTAATGTTTCAAGTTTTTGTGCAGAAATTGGATTTTTCAGGAGAATTGATCATTTTTCAACAAAGAGCATACTTTTATCACTTTTTCGGACTCTTTCAAAAAATTCACGAAAAAGCGAAACATTGGAGTTCTCTTTTAAGCCCTTTTCAGACTCTCTAAACATGAAAAGATTGCCGAGTACTTGATTGTTCGAACTCGTTAAAGTAAATGAATAATCGTCCCTTCGGTATAAGTTTACCCCTTTTACGGACTGAAATGGACTACTTACGAAAAAGGTATAAGTTGACTAAATACGGTCAATAGAGTTCTCTCCCGCATTATTTTATCCTTTTTCGGGCTCGAGAGACTAAATTTACGAAAAAGTACACCCACGGAGTTTCCTTAAGTTTTTATTCAGACTCCCTAAAATTGAAAAACACTGAGTTTCTCCTGTACTGGACTCGTTAAAATTTAACAGTAAAGGACCTGTTCAATTTCAAACAGGAACGAACCACTCCTTCTTAGGGTTCGAATCTTAAACTAAGTTGGACTCATCCGAAGGATGAGCTTATAAACAAGCAAATTTTATCCTCCTTAAGCTTGTCAAAAATAAAGAGGTACTTGCCAAAAATGGTGGGGGAAAAGAGAGGAAAATGGGCGTGTTTGTTGCATTTTGATTTTTCAAAAATCCAGTCAACCACTCTTGAACACGACACTTTCATTCACCTGGGTTGGGAAATCCTTTGCCTAACAATTAATCGAACCTCATTTGAAAGTCTTCATCCAGTTTCTGAGTATTAGCTCTGGGTCAATTGCTACCAAGCCAACTGCAGTGTCGTTATGTGTTCAAGAGGACAGTTCAAATAAACCATTCATCTGCAAAATATATGTCATCCATTTTTTACCATCCCTGAGTCAGTCCTTGCCAATATGTTTTCAAAACTTGATCTATGATTTCGTGTTGTGGGCTTGCCTACAACGGATCACTTTCTATCGACGACAACTCATTATCTAGGAAGTTGATCTAGAAATCGTCAGTACCTTGAAATCTGCATGCCTCAATGGCAGGTTTCTCGCCTTCGACGACAGGTTGCATCATTGACCTTCGATCAAATGATTCCGTGACATGTTCGACTTCAGCTCATTCATTCACATTTCATGGATTGTACTGAGTACTTTGAGAGCCATTGACATTACTGGTGGTTACTCTCACACTTGTTAACAGTTTACATCATTGATTGGTAATCAAGTGGTTTCTACCATGTTCGACTTCGACACATTCATTCACATGGATAGAATCGTACTAGTTCGAGATGTGGAAATCAAGACCCTGGATCTAGTTTCTACCATCCAGGTTGCGAGGAATTTTGTTATCATTTATACAGTGGACTATTTATAAATAGATGGTTGCGTCCATAGTGTGTCTACACATGTCTATACTGTGATGTACTCAAAATCATTCCTGTATCAGAAACAGTTTGAATTAGTTTCTAGTTAGTTTTGATCTGAGTATGGGAATGCATACCTCAGCGATGATATATATATATATATTGCATTGAATGTTTTTACAAGTTCCGACTGGGGTGTCCACAGGATGATCCTTGAAATGATAAAGTACTGCACTCTTCATATATGACAGACTTCAACATCATCTATTCCAGACTTTGCACTTTAGGGGGCAATCTGTTACACTAAAAATTGTCATCCTGACATTCTGCTATGTGTATGAGCTCATTATAACTCATACTTCTCCCTTTGCAAGTCTAAACATATTAGTTCCTCATGTCAAGCCTTGAAAATCAGAAAAAGTTCCTAAAAGTCTCCTAAACTTTGGTGTCACACTTTATGGCTATCTTGCCTGCGGTCCCGCACCCAATGTTTAGCTTTCCTGCATTCCTGAATGCACTTTATCTTTGTTATAGGTGCGGACCCCTGTAAGATTAAAAAGGCGCAAGTAAATCCCAAAAAGCTCAATAAAAGTGAATTCTGGAAGCTTCTAGAATGGATTTTGCGGTGGCAGAACCGCTCTTGTGAGGTGCATGAATCCCTTACCTTATGGAGCTAACCCCTTGATGTGAGGAGCTTATCCCTTTGAAGGAGGATTCTATCCCTTCATAGTTGGAACAAGAAACCTCCTCTATTCTACTATAAAAAGAGGCATTGGGTAGCCTCAAAGGGAGTTGAAGCTTTAGAAAATTTGAAGTTAAGTGCTGTTGAGATTCAGACTCAGTTGATTAAGACTTTTGTGAGGAGAGATTACATACCTCTATTCGTCTTGGTTGGAGGAGTGCAGAGCTTATCAAAGTAAAGGAGATTCCTGCTTCGGACCCCGGAAAGTCCTGTGCAACATCAAGGCTCGGGTTGTAAGGATTTTCTTCTTTTGAAATTAATACAAATATACTCATTTTTCTCAATAAGCTTTCAATCAATGGTTTATTTCATAGATTCCTTGATCACTATGATAAGCATGGTTTATGATGATTTCTATACAAGTGCTATGTAATATTTTTCTTGTTTGTGACTGCAGGTTTACGAGGAAAACTCCTTCAAGCGCGCGAGGGACAATAACGACTTCAAACAAGCACTGGACAAACGGTAAGTCCTTAACACCTCTATAGAGCTTTTCGTAGATCGTATATGCTTAGAGAAAGATTAGTCTATTTGGCTGTTTGTTGCTAGATACTTTTAGTACTAGGGAGATCGGTCTTGTCCACAAGACGGATTTATCCGCCAACATGATGTCTGTTTGACTTAGTTCCAGTCTGCTGCTTTACAAATGGACTCACGCAAACTCCAATGTATTTAGCAAAAATGTCTATAGTAGTCTTGACAAATTTTATTCCACACTTAATACTTCAAAGAGTGAATTATTTATACAAAATTATTACAAAATATCTTAGAGACATGTAGGAATATCTCTAGGAGAAAATAAAGATTATTACATAAAAAGAGGGACAACTGCACAACAAACAGGCAAGTTGTTCTCTTATCAAGGAAAATAGAACCGATGTATCTTATCAAAAATTGATTTGCTGCTTTGTTGTAGATGCTTGCTGGCACTTGGAAACAATATCTTGTTAGAAGATAACTTGGAAGACATTCTTTCCAATTCACATTCTTTAACCTGTGCTTTATCTCTTATACTCTTTACGCTGTCCATTTATTACTCTTCTGCTGTAAAAATGAAGAATTTACAACAGTAAAATTGAATTGACTGTTACTCTTTGACTCTGATCATTTACCTGATACACTTTCAATCTGATTTTTATCTTTAAGTAACAATAATGTTCTGCTTCTCATGTAATTTTCTGCTCTGTTTGCAAACCTTTATATCAAATCAGTGAATTCCTGCCATTGTTCTGCACTGGCAATTCTCATGTTCTTCAATTTACTGTAGCTCTCATCTGCCTCAGTATACTTTGCAAAGTTGGGCTTGACAATGAAAATGTGCTTAATTTCATTTTGTAGAAAAAACAAGTTCTCAAAGTATTCTAAGATAACTTTGCCAGTTGGGGAACCTTGTGGCAGAGGCTTGTTCACCTGTTCTTTTGCATATGCTTTGATTTTCTTGTCATAATATTTCTGAACCATTAATTTTTCATTGAAGCCATGAATGTCTGGAAGGCCTGCTTGTGTCAATATAGTGTATTTGGCCAAGAACTTTGTTATTGATAAGTTCATGTCTTTACATCTTTCCTCCAAACTGTTCATTATATTTATTTTATTTAGGACCTTTTTTATTTGTAGTATGGTTTCAGTCCTACCCTGAATTTTCAGTTCTTCAAGCTCTTCTCTATTTTTACTGTTTAGAAATGTAATAAGATGTAAGGCTTGAGATGGCTTATTGGCAAGCTCTTCTTTTGTTTGTTGAATTTCTACTTGTGCTGCCTTCAGTAAATCTCTCTGTTCATAAATTATTTGAATGGAAGGCCACTGTATATGTATGCCTTGAATAATGTTATTCCAAAGTTAGTTTTTTATGTATGACACCTGTTCACTGAGATTGACCTGCTGCTGTAAAATATTTACCTGCTCTTGAAGTCTGGTTTCTCTCTGTTCATGTCCCTTAGATGTGATTAGAGCATTCTTGTATAAGGATTCGAGATCCTTATTTGCCTTCTTTAAGTTATTGATCTCAGTGTTCTTAAGGAACATTTCTTCCATAGATTTAACTAAGTCTGTTGTACCTGTTTCTTGTTGTACCTGTGATGTAGATGATGCAGTGGCAGAGGTATCTATAGATGTTATTGACACTGCAGTTGCCAATACTCCTTTTGGTGCCAAATGATCTGTCAGTGTATAGGGAACAACAGTACTGACAGTTGGAATGACTATAGGAATGGAGACCTCATTTTCTCTTTTCAATGTTTCATTTTCCTTTATCAGAGTTTCTGTCTGATTCTCCATTTATTTAATTTGGGTTGTCATCTTTAGTACTAGCTGCATAATCTCATCCTTTTCTTTTTGTTGTTGAAGAATCTCCTTTGCCTGTGGATGCTCACTCTCTGGAAGTTTAAGTTGTTTCTCAAGGCAGCAATATCTTCATTCTTTTTCCTTATGAGTGTTTTAGCAACTTCAATATTGGAGGGATCCACTCTAGTTTCTATCACCAAATCTTCTAAGGACTTGATCCTCAAATCCTTAGCATGTAGAGATGCTTTATATAATTTCATTTGAGTTTGTAAATTAGACACAGTCCTTTGTAGCATAGTAGCACTCATAGTTTTGTTAACCACCTTTGAATAAAGCATTTCAGTGGCGCTTCTGTGGAATTATATCTTATCTAATTCATGTATGGTATCAGTGTCCATCTCTACATCTGTTTTAGTATAATCAGCAATTGACTTTGGATCTGCAATGGTGGGTTTCAGAAATGACATGATCATTTTGTTAGTGGAGTAATCAAAAGTAGTAAGCAATCTCTCTTTGTTTCCTGGCTTTTCTTTAAGGAATTTAGAATAAACCTCATTCTTAATTTCCTCATTTCTTTCTCTGATTTGTTTGTATTTATTTTGAATGTCAGAATCTATTTCTTCTGCTGCTCTAGAAGAGGAGGGAGCTTCTGAATTTACCTGTGTTTCAACCATTTCTTTGTCCTTTTCCTGTGTTAGTACCTGCTCTTTCTGAATTTCTTTAAGTGTCTCACTGACAATTAATGTAGCTTCATCAGCTTTTTGTTGATCATTTTTGTTTTCTTGATATTCATTGTCATCTATCTCTATGGCCTTTTCTTCTTCTACAATAATCATTCTAGCCTTCTTGCTGAAAATTGTCTTAAATTTATTTTCTATAATGGTTTTTGCTAAATAACCTTCTTCTTTTCTAGGTCTTTTATTGGAAATTTTTCCTTGTTTGCCAACTGTAATCACCTGTGTACTATCCATTTGTTTTCCCTGCATGTTATCTGTTTGCATTCTCTGTGTATCATTTGTTTTCATTTCCTGAATATCATCTGTTTGCATTTCCTAAATATCATCAATCAATGTGTTTGCAACCCATTCAATCTGATTAGCATACTTTTCAATTTGTGGCTTTGAGTCATGGAGGAATGGAGTTAACTTATACTTGACCCTGAGGTTACTTAAAACACCTTGAGGGTCATAGTTTCAGTGAAAGCTTTCTTGGAAATTAAATTTTGATAATTTGCTGACTATCTCTTTCAAAGCATCTCTGCTATTGACTATGAAGGGGCCAATTTTATTTTTTAGCTTGAACTGTGCTTTCTTTTTGGAAGCTATGAAATTCACTGCATCTGCATTCAAGATCTGTCTCAAGTACTCCAAAGAAAAAATTCTGGTAGTTAGAAACTTGGGTAATTTGTAAGGAGCCAGGAGTGCACCATATACTCTAATTTCTGTGTGATTTTTGTACAAATACCAATCTCCTACCTTACATTTTTCAGACAACTGTAAAATTCTCTTGATGTCTTCATTAATCCTTGGTGGTTCTGCTTTGTTCAACAAATTCATGGTAGGTTTAATAAACAAATCATTTAAGTCTTTATAGTTGAATTCACTGCTGTCTTTTCTGAGTAAATAAGTCCATAATACCACTGAAAGAGGTTTACCCTCCATATCCATCTTCTGTAATGCAATAGGGAAATTTTTTGCCTGAAAAAATAGGAAGAGGTATAATAGATAGTATGAATATCTGAATACTCCTTCCTCAGGTAATTTAGTCAACTGATAATGCATATTATCAGCAATGAATTTGGCAAAGTTGAAGACTAGTTCTGGATGTTGTCCTGGAGACAAGGTAGAGAGGAAACCTAGAATGGAGGCATCTGTAAACTCATCATTAGCATAGCCTAAAATGAATGAAAGCATGGAAATGATTTGTCTAGAGCCCTCAGGGAAGTCAAAAGTGTCATAAGGTGGATTTACCTTAGGAACGTCAACATGGTTGGGCCAGAAGTTTTGAAAGATCATGAATTTTTTAGGAAAGTCCAGATCTAGATAGAGCTGTGTTAAATCTTCAATGGACAATGATACTGCTCGTGGATCATGGCTCAGTTGGAGCATATCATTGATGGCTTCAGCAGTTATATAAAACATGAACTCACTATCTTTGTTTACCATACATCTCTAGTCAGGGATATAGTGTAATTGACATAACCTAACGAAATCTTGAGCTTGATGGGCGATGGGAACCACATATTTAGGCAAGTTTGAGTCCCATGCAGGTATATCATTTTCCACTTTCTTCACAAATTTCTCATGACACCAGTTATGTACTTCAAGTAGATCGAACTCTAAGGTAGCATCAGCAATTCTATAGTCTAAATCAATCAAAGGACTACTATCTTCAGAGGTGACAGGTGGCTGCAAAGGTCTAACTACTTCAGTGGAATCTGCAGTTAGGGCAAGAGTAGGTATATTGATTTTTGAAGGTTTAGGGTTTGGAAGCTTGCAGGAGGCAGGCTTCTAAGGTTTGGGACCTCCAGTCCTAGGAGTGACCTGCTTTTTTGTCATTTTGAATAAAACTGAGCAAGATTAAACTGTTTTCTTAGTTTATTTTGGGAAATAGAAGGCTAATTGAGCTACTTTTGGGAAAAATTCAGAATCTGGGCGAGGGTTTTAGGATGAAAATGCAGATTTTCAATGTGCAGCGGACTGAAAAAATAGATTTCAACCGTGGAAATTACCTTTAGATGGTTTAAAACACTAAAAAACTGAATATGGAGGAGAAGGCAAATTCTGGGAAACTTTTGACAAGGTTCACCCTGTTTCTTCAAGGTTTGGGCACTTTCATATCAGGAAATTTACATTTCTCACCATGACTGATTTCAATTTTCATTTGAATTTTTGAAATGTGGGTTTGCAATTCAGAGAAATACCTTTTCAAAGGTATAATGGCAATCGAGGAAAATGTTCAGGATTGTACCAGTCTTCAAACTGGTCGCAGTTGTTTAGTAGAAGGCGTATAGAGTCTTCGGCGGTAAATTTCAGAGGGGAAATTAGCTTTAGATGGGAAAATTGGTCAGCAGAGGCTCGGCAATGGTGTCTATGAGTAGTTTTCTAAAGGGAGATGGCGCAAATGATATGAAAACAATGAAAAACTAAGGTTAAAACCTTAGGTTTTATTGATATGTAGGGTATTAATTACAGGTCAAATTCAAATGGCGGGAGTGGTTTCTGCATTGAAGGCGAAACCATTAGTGGTTATCGCATTGCTTTTGAGCGGTAAGAATTTTTTCACTTTTGGAATGCGATCCAGTAGAATTGAGACACGTAGCGGATGGTGGTTTAATGAAACAACTTTTATCGCATTATTTTTCATAAACTTTGCCCGATCACTTTTGTTATGCGATATTGAATATACGCCGTTGGATTTGATTGAATGATGTGAATGGTCGAGATTTCTTGGGAAGCTGCGGGGCAAGAAAAAGTGGGACCCGAGTTTAATGTCAGCCGTTGATTAAATAGGGATGATCAACGGTTGAGTTTTAATGCAATGAGGAGTGGTGGGGCAAGGGAATGGTTTATCACATTAGATTTGGACTGTTAGATTAATGAGATGAGAATTATCGGAGGGATGGAAATGAATGCGAGGGCGCATAGTTATTTGTGAAGTTTTATGTATAAAATGGGTTTATACATAGAATGGGGCGGGTTTAATAAAGTTCAACCAAGGTTTAGACTTTGGTAAAGGGATATATACCGGGGGAAAGGGGTAAGGTTAAAGCGTTAACCTTGGGTAAAGGTAATGCGGGAATGGGAGTAAGTATTATTTTTTTGCGCTATTTTTAATATAGAGTATGTAAAAATGCGCTTCTTTGCAATTTTAATTATATTATATAGTTTTAGATTTAGTTAAAGTTCTAAAACTATAGATTTGATTAAAGTTCTAAAACTATAGGAGAATGGGAGTATTTTATTAGAGTAGTTTTATGTCAAAGGGATAATTTAGGGATGTTATTTCAACATGTGATAAATATCTTTGACATAAAAAGCATATAATATAGGGGTTTTTGGGATATTAAATAAAAAAAAGTTATATTAATAGGACTAGGATATTTGATAGGGAGTTAATAAAATATTGTTAAGTGTTAATATGAAAAGGGACAATGAATACTCAATATTTCATAAATAAAACTAAGGAAAGTGAAAATTAGAGTAAAGCTTCATTTTCATAACTCATTCACTTTTACTTAGTATATCATGTTTTTTGAGGGTTTTATGCTTTGTAAAATGTAGGTGGTTAATTAAATGGACCTTTATGTAACATTAAGTAAGAAAAGAGTTCTCACTTATGATATCAAATGGTGATGAGTGCATGAAGGGTAAATGATGAAAATTTCCAGGATTAATATAGAAACTTAACATTTTCAACTAATCAGTGATTTGAGCCTTGGGTCCGATCCCAACAGAAGTCAAGGAAATGCCTTGAGCCTCTTTGACTGATAGTCTAGAATATCAAATTTCTATGGGGAGGGGAAATTAGTTATTTATAGTTTGGTGAAAGATATTTACAATGAAGTTTCCCACCTTCTTCTACCTACCCAATCATATCTTCTAACATTTTTTCCTTTTATTTTAATCAGGTGCATTTGAACTAACAACCTTACAACCTTTTATTCTTTTTTGAAATCAGTAAACTATCTAATTCTACACTTATTTCATCCAAGAATCCAGATTAAACTATTGGATTCTTTTATTCTCTACCTAACTACTGAATTGTCATGATTAAATTGTATGACAATTCTTTATTCACTATCTACAACATTTGAAATTGAAAGATGACAAGTCAAGATTAAATTGTTCAACTCATCACAGATTACGGCATTTATTGACACTCTACCATAATCAACTACAAAAAGTAAGAGTAGTGGCATTTAGACTTGCACACTTTCATGTTTTATTCATATTTTTTCTTTTGGGGTATATTATTTTTTCTAAGTCCTTTGATCTTTCTTTTAGGACATTTTCCCTCTTTTTGATTTGTTTTTAATTTTTTATTTTTTTACAAAATATGGGAATATAACTTGCAGAAAGCAAAGTATGTACATATTTACAAGACTACCATCAGTCAAGTCAAAATTATGAATCCTATATTTATAGGTTACTAACAAGTCCCTTAAAGTTCTCATATTTTATAAGTATGGTAGAAGTAAAAACTTGTATTCGAGGAAGGATGGATTATTGGGAGGATGATGTATCTAGGTTGGATACCATTTTATGCCTTTATCATCTAGTGCATCCAAATATGCAAAATGAGGGGATGCACTTAAGTTTAGAGGATGTATATGAGAATCCAAAAGTACGACTAGATAGACCCTATGCATTTTTGGGAATGCATTGTATTTGAAATAATTTAAATATATTGTGGAGAAGGAAGGTAAGTAGTGACATCTAGTGAGGCCCCCGCTTAGGACAATTCAATAATAAACATTGGATAGAGAATATGTTTTCCAGAGGATATGGGATTTCACACATAATATTGCAAATTTTTGCGAAGACATGTATTTAAAGGACCAGCTAACGTATTTAGAGGTATGGGAATCCAAATAGCTAATGCATGAACTAGATAAGTGAGGCGAATCAAATTTTGGAAGGAGTAGAGCTTATCTGGAGTGGGGCCCATTTGGAGAATTATAGGCATGAGGCAAAATTAACTTATGAGTGAAGTTTGTATTTGAGTCATCTCAGGGTGAGGCATGGTGACAGTTCGCAAAAACCCCAGATGGCACACTAGGACCAGATATACTTATGGAGTCATGTGAGATCTAGAGGTTTGAGTGTCCTAGGGTGTGCCAAAGTGATAATTTAGGTGCACCTAGATTCCCCCTCAGAACCAGATATAACACAAATCCATAGAATTACCTGATGAGGGTGGGCCTTTATGGGACCCATGAATTAGGATGAAGTGCAAATCTCTATGAAAGCACACTGTTGGTCTTATGGATGCCACGAGGTGTCAAAGGTGATGTGGAAAACCACATGGATACCACGTTAGTGACATGTGGTAATTTCATGTTGATGTCGCAATAGTTAATTTACCAAACTTAAAAGGGGCATAAATTATAATTCAGAAGTTGGATTGAGACAAAATTGATATTGCTCGAAAGATATCAATGAGCTAGATAAGATAGTGATATCATAAATTAATTTTAAAAACTTTTGAGAAGAAGGATTTTTGGTAACTCCTTATCCCACGGTTGGAGATAACATAAGGGATGAGAAGGAGCATTACACAAGGAAAGATAACACTGCCCCTAGCCCATGCTCCATAACATAGACTCACAATGTTATGAAACCAGCTTACAAAAAATAAGAAAAGATAGATAGACGACTTAGAAATCAACCTCTTCGAGGGGGAAACCTCCTTTACATTACATAAATGAACAATTATTGGATGATACAAATGACAAAACCTCCTTTCTATATATATAGGGGTCCAAGGGGTCACAATATAATCCTAGTCGACATAACAATAACAATGCAAGGGCAAAACAATAACAATAAGGGGCTACACTAACAATAAGAATAGGGGGATACACTAGTATTATAGGGACCTAGCATGCCTCTCTCCTTCAAAAAGGTGTTGTCCTCAACGCTTGAGTAGTTATGGATGCTTATGTATAAAATTCTCATCCTCCCATGTCAAATCTTCAGCCACTAAGTTCTTCCACTTGATGAGATACTCTGAAATTGATTGATTTCGTAGTTGTCAAGTTATTGTTTTCGTGAGTGCTTCAAGTTCCATTATGATGTTTCCTTCCACTTCAAGTTCTGGAAATATTGTTTAAACTAGGAGCTTGTCACCTATAACCTTCTTTATGCACGAAACATGGAAAACTGGGTGCACTCGGGAAGATGAAAGAAGATCGAATTTGTATGCCATAGTTCCAAATTTTTGCAACACCTTGTAAGGACCATAATACTTTGGTGATAATGTATTATCCTTATTAGCTTGCTTGAGGGACCATTTTTTTGTGTGGTTGCGGTACAATAAATACACGATCCTTACCATAAAAATTAACATTGGGATGTTTATGCACTTAGTTGTTTCATTTAAGTGCACTTTTTAAAGTGAGGTTATCCTTTAAGAGTTGGAGAACTTTTTGATGCTCCATGTGATCTCCCACTTGCTTGAACCTTATAATTTTCTCTCTTAAAGATGATGTGATGGAGGGTGAATGATATCCATAAAGTGCTATAAATGGGGTCATTTTTGCTGCAGTATGGAATGAAGTTATATACCATGATTCAACCAGAGGTAACCACTTGACCCATTGTGTCTATTTATCATATACAAAGCAACGAAGATATCCTTCCAAACATTTGTTCACTATCTCACTTTTCCCATCAGATTGAGGATGATATGATGAGCTATGAGCTAATTGGGTACCAAACCAAGAAAATAATTCCGTCCAAAAATTTCCTGTAAAAATAGGATCTCTGTCGCTTGCAATAATATTTGGGTTTCCATGTAGCTTTTAAATTGTTTCCATAAATGCAGTAGGAACTATACTGGATTTAAATGGATGAGATAATGCAAAAAAGTGTGCATACTTGGTAAGCCTAACAAGTACCACCATGATGACAATCTTTCCTTCGGACTTGGGTAAACCTGTGATAAAATCCATTGAAACTTCCTCGCAACGTTGACCTGGAATGGATAAAGGTTGTAATAGACTTGGGGTCTTAACTGTCTCAACTTTATTTTGTTGGCAAACCAAACATTCTGCCACAAACTTTTGAATATCAGATTTAAGGCCATCCAAAAAAAATTCTTTATTGACCTTGTGGTAAGTTTTTAAAAATCCTTAGTGCCCTCCTAAGGGAGAGGTGTGCAATTCCAAAAGAATATTTTGTTTGAGTTGGGAATTCTTTCAAAGATATAAGCGATCTTTGTACCATAATGAACCATTTTTCCAGCTAAATGTTTCAAATGTACTGGGATCTTGCTGCAACTTTTGAATGAGTGTCCACACCTCTCCATCATTCTTCCATTCATCCCTTGCTTCGGTTATCCACTTAGGTTGGATAATAGAAATGGCGCAAATCAATGCTTCCACATTCTCATCCTTTCTTGAGAGTGCATCTGCAACTACATTTTGCTTCCCTTTTTTGTAGATGATTTCAAAGTCATAACCCAACATATTTATGACCCATTTTTGTTGCTCTTCTAATAATATTTTTTCCAAAAAGTATTTAAGACTATCATGATCAGTTTTTACCTTGAAGTGTCTTCCCATTAGGTAAGGTCTCCATTGCTTTAGTGCATGTAGTATTGCCAACATTTCCTTCTCATAAATAGGCTTCAGTAAATACTTTCCTTTGATTGGATTAATTTCAAAAGCAATGGGTCTTCCTTCTTGCGTGAAAACCGCACCAGAGGCGATCTTGGATGGGTGACCTCCCGAGAAGTCCTGGTTACCGGGTGCAAGTCCCGAAAGTGAAGATTGACACTTTGTGATTCATTTCAGTAGTTTCAATCCCACTTCTTCACCCCTATGAGCATCACCCGATGCAATGAGTGCTAAGTGGACTATTCAAAAATCATGAGAAATTAGTCAGTTACGACTACCTCTCATGGAAATGGTCATAGATAAATGACTTACTTAACACAGTTGAATCCCAAAAAATGATATCTAATATAATGCACTGTAAAAACCCCTCAATACAATAAATTTTCAAGTAAACAACCACTACCACTAATTTAGAAAATTATTCTTTAAAATAAAAATTTTCAAAATTTTCAAATAATCTTTTATCTAATTATTCTAATAATTTTTTTTTTTTAATATTTAATAATATATTTTTCAAAATAATCTTTCCAAATCTTTTATCCCGATGTATAATTACACCTTTAAAATCAATTGCTAGTTTGTAAATATTTTATCTTCAATAGTCATCAACCAAATCGATAACATCATTTCGATCCCTAATTACTTGGCACCATATTACTCTATTCCGTAGTAACATCATTTGGATCATTTAAATTTGACTCTATTCACCTTCTTCCATATGCATATACCATCATGCAAAGCCGTGTACTGAGTTTTCTTAAGCATTAATAAAATTCTCTGGCTGGTCCAAACTCTTGCTCTCAACATTTCAATGTCTTTAGTTTCAATTTTTTTATCACCAGTTTTCAGATTTTGTCATTCGTTTAAATTCGTCACTTCATTTCTCCGTACAAACTATAGTAAGAAGCCATATAGTTTAAAAGAAATCATTTGCGTTCACATGTATATACTAATGTTTAATATTTTAATCTTGTTTTGTTCCTTTACCTTCACACCCTACTAACTCATTTATATTTTAATTTTCATTGTTTTTATTAAATTTCTTTGTTTAATTGTTATTTTAAAATTCATTTAATTTAATTTTATGTTTTTTATATAAAGAAAATAAGAGCTTACTCATGCAATAAACAAACTAATATTAATGACAAAATTTATGTTATCAATTTGTAATTTTAAATAACAATATATTTTACATGATTAAAAGGGGTTTTTTCATTTTTTTTTGTAAACACTTGGATAGTTAGCTCATTTCTTGTCTCATTTTTTCTTCTTGACAAGATCATATGCTACATAGGTTTTCCTTTTCGGTTGTGACCCTCTCGATAAAGACAAGTGGATTGAGTTGCACCAGACTTGACATGGATTCGATCCTCCTTGTGTGGCTATAAACACAAGGAAAGTTCTCCCATCACTTCTTGCCAGTTGACGAGAAGTTCGAGGTGTTGATGATGGAGCGACCCCATTTTGAACATCAATAGGGGGAATGTGATATTCCTATTTTTTTAGATGAAATGTTCTGTTAGAACCTTGTAATTTACAATATCACAAGGTGACTGTGTACTTTCTCTTTACAGATTTTTCATACTGTACATAGATGTCAATATTCAAAATCTTTTCCAAAGAAAGAATCAAAGGAAATAAAGGTAGCAGAGAAGCAGTTTAGGCAGAAAAAATAGCAAATGCAGAGTCATGAATGTGATTGAGTCAAGTCGTGCACGTTTGGGTCGAGTCGTGAATGCTAAAGCGGGTCAAGTAGTGAACGAGTCAAAGTATTACACGAACAAACTAAGAAACGAATGGGCACGGCCAAAGAAACAAAATTGGAAAATCACAGCAAAGGAGCAGTTAGGACCGTCGGATCTGAGCTTTGATCAAAGGCAGAGATTGAATCACATCATCGCATTACAAACCCTTTTTCATTTTATTTTCCTTTAAAAACATTCAAATTCACCCATTTCTGCCTTTCTTCTTTATATTCCTACTTTACCTTTTTCACCGCTATATCATTGTTCTACCTCCACTTTCCCGATCTCCCCAGTTGCGATTAAAGTGGGGCCATTCTCCCTAACACGTCACCCTTCCCCCACCATCCATCGCAAGATTGCAACTTTACCTGTTCAACCACCATTTCGCATCGCAAATATTATAACTTACCATTTGAAGCGCCCGAAATGTATTTTGTTTAAAATGCGATGCAGTTGGCCCCACCATAGCAGCTCTGCCCCCACTTCACAACCGTTTGAAATAAACTTTACCTTACCATAGAAGCTTTCCAACTTGAGATTGCAATGTAGGTGGGTCCCTCTCCCCGCCCTTCGCAAGTTTTATATTTTAGCCGTCTTTGCTTATAACAAAAAGCTAAGATCTGCGATTTGCGATGTAGTCGGTCCCACTTTCTCCTGCCACGTCACTTACCTTCTACCCACACTTCTCACTTTGCATCTTTCAGAGTTACCCTTGCTGCTTAATGCTAATATTTTTGATCTTCGAGCCACGGTTTGGTCCCACCTTCCCTCCACGTCACCGCCTTCTCCCCACGCTTCGCACTTCACATCTTTTAGAGTTTACCTTTGCGGCTAAATGTTGAGATTTGTGATCTGCAGGCTGTGGTTTGGTCCCACCTTACCTGCCACGTCACCTCCGTAATTTGCATCACATCGCCGATTCCATTTCTTATAACTTAAACTGTAAAACATGCAATGTGCGATTTTCTATGGACGTGATAAGGTTTAGAACTAAAATCTAAACATTTTCAGGTACGGGTAAATGGGTTTTTTACAATTTTTGTTTAAAAAGGGTCAAGACGGGTATATGAGGTTTGAACATCATTTTATGAAGAAATAAGGTTAAACGTGGCCGAAAGGGCTCAGGTGGCAAAGAGACACCAAGAGTCGAGTCAGGAAAGGCATTTCACAAAACTTGTTATGTTATAACGACATAAAGGACTTCGGGTGGAAATAAGCCCCGATAAGTTGTGCAAGCAAAGAAGGTCGAGTCGGGCAAAGGGCGTCCATGCAGAACTGTTATGGTGTACTAAGCAGAAGCAGAAAAGGTAGTAGAACACATCACCAATCAATGAAAGGTGGCCATCACTACACAGATTTGATTACCCAATGTCGGTTTTCTGAAGAGCAGGGCTAGATGTCAGAGCCGCCACTCGTTATCTCTTCGTGACCATCACATCCACTTCAAAGCTTATTGTTTGATTTTTCGAGGAGCCATTGAAGCGTTTGGATCTACAAAGAGTTGCCCAAAATTAATTCTATAGGCGGTATCTTTGTCAGAGATGTCTGATCATGCCTTGCATGGCCACACTTATCCATTTTATGTTAAAATGTAATCAATGAAAGGTTGCCGAGTAAGACAGGGCAACAGACTTAGTTTTTAGATAAATATTTCTTGCCTTAGCAGTATGTGGGGTTGGATATTGTTAGCCCCTGCATTGTAAGAACTACTATATTGAAGCACTATAATTTTGGAGCTAGACATTAATAATCAAAGACCGCTTTCAGGATTCTTGAGCTGTGTTAAAACGGTGATGTGTTATTTCTCTATTTAAATGTTTCTGTTGTTTTCTCTATTGTGCATCTGTTCATCTAATTGTAAATTGGAAATTTTAGATTAAGATTTGTTGTCGGAGCACCTTAATTCTGTCTGCATTTACAATCTGAATGTTTTTTGCTGAAGTCTGATGAAAGAATTCTTAACTTCTCTTTAGTCATTACTGAACCTTACTATTTCTTTCACCTCATATTCATACAACTTTAAAGATCCATTTAGCACAGTTAGCTTACCCTGTGATACTCTTGATGTTGTTGTGTCATTCTAACCTTTTGACTCCATAGCCCAATGGATTAATCTCTGTAGCTCTATCTATCCAACCACTCAATCAATCAAACAAACAACCCTCATTTCTATAACTAGCCTAATATCAGCACCTGCAGTTATCAAGTTAAATCATAAAACAAAGAGAGCCCTCACTGAGTCTAGGAAGGCTACGTCCTGGACTCCAAAGTCATTTGATTCTATCCTCTGTCATTTGTTCTTTCCAATCTTACAAATTATGGAGTGACAACATGATGGCGACCGTACTGGGGAATTATTGAAAAAGATTAATATTTCATCAGAACTCAGAAACCCCAGTCAAAACATTGTATGATTTGAGTAGTTTCCAAGATTGGTATCTGGTTGTTGATGGTGGACAACAAGCCAGACACAAGAAAGTTGAAATCATTCACCTGAAGACTCCAATTCAGACCAGTTCCATTCAAAGACTCCACTGGATCGGGAAGGACCTGAAACATGAACAGTCAGCCTAGAAAGAGAAGGTATTCAAACCCAAATTGGATTCAAGAAATTTTTGTTTTTATCTATAGCTATGTTCTATCCTACTTTAATCCTAATCAAGAGTACACTGTTGAGGTTTACATTGATCATTGGCAGATTGATGAGCCACAAGAAGCTAAGCCCAAAATTTTATAACATGTACATACTTTTACACCTGTGCATATCCCTGATGCACTTGTAGAAAACCCAGTGGCACATGGGCCTTGTACTTCATCTCCTACTATTGCAAAATCTCCAAATGGTTATAAGCCTCCTGCTTTACTGCCAATATCTGTAAAATTCCCAGACAGATATAAGCCTCTAGTTTTGCCTCCTATTCTCCATGACCTCCCTGCAAATTTTATCAATAATCTACCCAGATTTGATGGAGAAAATGCAAATATCACTGTCGAAAAGCACATTCAGAATCTTCAGGATTTCCTTGATCTGTTTGAGGTGGGGGAAGATGATGTGCGTATCAGAATGTTTCCCCTATCATTGCAAGGTAAGGTTAAAAATTGGTTTAAGGATCTTCCAGCTGCAAGCATTAGAAATTTTCATTAATTCACTCAAGTTTTCCTAGATAGATGGGTGGTCATGGGAAATGTTTTTCTCATCATAAAAGAGTATAACCATTTAAAAAGACAGCCTAAGGAGACAGTGCAACAATTTTCAACCAGGTTCAATAAGGTATACTATTTTATGCCTGCTAAGATAAGGCCACCCTCAGGATTAGCTCTCTGGCACTACCCAGATGCATTTGACCTAGAGATGGCATTCCAGTTAAGAGAAAGGGACCCTGCAACCCTTGTAGAGATGAAAAATATGGTAGTTGATGTGGAAGAAAACCTGCTCAACAGGGAAGCAAAGTTAAAAGCAATGGAGAAGGAAAAAATAGAAAAAGAGAAATTGATATCTTTGGAGATAAAATTAGATATGTTGACAAACACAGTCAATGAAATGATGCATATGATTAGCAGGAGAGAGGAACTTGTTGTTCAGATATCTCATGTTCCGTTAGCTCCGGAAAAGAAAAACCCCAATGTACCCAAGCAGTTTTCAACCCATCCTGGACACCCTAAAATAGAAAATGATTGCTTCATGTACTCTATCCACAACACAACGAAAGATGAAGTCCAAAATAAAAAAGAGGCAGGGAAATCCCCAACAAAAATGTACATGATAGATGATCTTGCATACATAGGCACCCATCTCGAATATGATTATGAAGAGGAAGAATATAAGGTTGAGTTTGAGGCTAATTATTCAAAGCAACCAACACTTTTTTCTTGGGAGGAACAAACTTAGTTATCACAATGCAAAGATGACAATCAAACTTTGTATGCTAAGCAAGTTTGGAAAGAGGAAAATGCAGGAAGTTGTCAAGTAAGTAAAAATGTCATCCTCTATATTTTTCCTCAATATTAAGAGAGCATAACAAGCATGTTTCAAATAGGAAGGAGGAGGAATTCTCTAATGAGTCAGTTGAGGAAAATAAGGATGATACAAAACCTTTTTCAGATCCAAAAGTTATCCCCCTGAGTCATCTTGAAAGCACAAAATTTGAAATAGAGGAGGAACCAATACATCTTGAGTCTTTACCCTTATGTTTCAATTCATTTCAGATTGTGAAAGGGAATATGGATCACATTATAGTTGATAATCAGAGGAGAAGAGAACTCTCTCACCCATCTGATGAGGAAATCAGGGATGATCAAATATTTGTTTTAGATCCAGGGGTTCAGCCCTTGAGTTCTTTTGAATGTTAGGTAGCAGATGAAATCACAAAGTCTGAAATAGATGATGGATTGATCCAGTTTGACTTTCTACCTTTGTGCTTTAATGAATTTCATATTATAAAAGGTAATTGGGATCACATTCTTGCTGATAGTCATAAGAGAAAAAATGAGGTCTCAGAAGAAACAACACTACCATCTGAAGCACCACATGACCCAATAGCAGACACGTTGGATGGTTTCTGCTTTCAAATTCAATCTTCCTGTATTCATAATGCTCTCAAAAGCTACTATGATATGGATATTACCACACAATCTTCCCCATTGTATGATTCAGTAGATGTATTGGCACAACACTCATCAGGTAGCATGTAAACATGTTCCGAGTTGATTGAAGACCAGGAGAGCACATCTGCAGTACCAGGATATGAAGCTGAGTTGGATGAGTCAGAACACCCAGAAATAGTTCAAGAATATCTTGATCCAGTGGTTGTTTATATGGAGGAATTGTTCTTACAAATCCAACACAAATTTCTCGCATGTTAGTTGTTTTTCAAAGGTACTAAGATCCATGTTAACACTCGAAAATCGTACAAGCAAAGACAACATTATTTAATGTCAGGCAGAAGGATTTACAGGGCTGAGAGACATTAGAGAATCCGGAAAGTATTTAAAAAATATCTAAGGTCTAAGGGAAAATAAAATTTTAACAAGTCATAAATGCTTTTACGCTCAAAATCCTTCAATAAGTGCACCTTTGTGCGCCGTTTTACCCAAAAAGTGCACAATCCTGGGAGTGGCGGAAGTCACTTTCTCGGAGCACAAAAAGCACACTCAAGGACATTGATTCCACACTTGAAGCCGCCTAAGGACAGCCACCCAAGCCTCCTTAGGACATCAAGGGAGCACACAATGGAATAAATGTGGCACACAATGGAATCACTCTCCTCACTTGGGTCACCATCCAAAATGTACCAAGAGAGGGAAGAAGGATTTGAATTCTCCTATAAAAGGCCACCAAGAGATGAAAAACTTGAGATAACATTGTTATGCTGGCCAAAATTTCCCCAAGAAATACCAGCAATGTGTGATCCAGAGCAAAGATAGAGGGGACTCAATTGTTGGCCATCCAACAACTTCAGTCCACCATAGTAGAGAGAGAGAGAGACTTTGCACCAAGGCAAGCTTGGAAGTAAAGACATCCTTGCATCGGGACTTAGAACCCCAAGTTCTAAGGGCCCCTTGGAAAGTGGGTTAAAGTTTCATCCTCATTTCCTACCAGCACTCAATAAGAGGGGACGTAAGCGTCATCGTTTGGATTATTGAAGTTTTTTGACTCTATTTAGAGCTTTTGTCTTATTTTTTTTAGTTTTATTTTAATTTTTATGTTTGAATATGCATGATATTTCTCTAACTAGTATGTTTATGTTCTACCATGTTCCATTAACTTGCTTGACTCTATATCTTTTATGCCTGTGACCAATAACTTAAAAGGGTAAAGCACACCCCTTAAGTTGGTGTCATTTCGTACATGCATGCACCAAATACACTAACACAAGATTGGCGACTCCACTAAATTTTATTTCCAAGTTTATGTGGTTGTGCCTTTTTACAGATACCTCCCTCTGTGCTATGGAGTTGGGTTGAAATTGACCACTTTTCCTCCTTGAGTACCTAGTTCATCCCAAGTGACAAACTGAAGCAGAACAACTCCAAAAAATTACTCTTGCAGGAATTTGCACGCTTTTCCCTCAGACAGGTGTGCCCTGGACGCGCATTCAGAGCTAAATTGTGCACAGACATCACGCTTGTTGCAGCCTTTTGCGCACAAAAGATAGAACCATAAATTTCTCCCATAATTATATCTTTTCCCGCTTGTAATGTGCCTGGCAGCCCATAATACATCTGCCAACAATGATTGAGGTACCCCGCAGCTTGCTAAAGCTCACTCTTAGCTACTTTTGGTAGGCTTGGTGTTAGTTTTATTTCAAGCTTATTTTTGCAAATTTCACACATAGTTTAAGTAGGGGGGTAAAGTAGCTTGCATTTCGAAAAAAAAATTATGTTTTGCAAATTTAGGTACCAAAACACCTAGATAATTAGCCAAAGTAAGTGGCCCAAGTCCACGCATACTTAGCTAGTTCCTTTCTCTAGTGTAAAAGTCATTAGTTTAGTTCAATTTTTACACTAGGATTTCGAGACAATGATCGAATTGTCGATAGAAGAGAAAGTAATCTCTATTGCCTTTGCACCCTTCGGTGATCCTAAGTAAGCATATGAACACTCTATATTCACATTTCACCATCTCCCTATAATTGATCACATATATTAACTAGAAAAATAGAAAGCGGCCCATATTCACACATGTTTTTGAGAAAGGAACAATAGAACATAGTTTAAATAGGGGATTTTGAAAAGGATCATCACATATCCACACATTCAAACTATTTGCTTGTTCACTTTTTTCTCACACACATCCACACACTAAACAAAGCAAAGACACCTAAAACTAAATTAACAAAACTCACTAAATTCTCCCACCAGGGGCCACAAAATAATTTATAGTCTATGTTAGGATCAAGGGGGTAGGCATCCAATAAGTCTTCCTGATCATTCTTCATATTGAAACATAGAAGTTGACTGTTTAGGGAGCTTTCAAATCCACCTATCAGCCCACGGAAAAGAAAACCCGAGCACGGCAGAGACCCAATTCAGAGGGGGTTAGGCTTAGGCACAGTTTGTGCGGTATCAGTTGGGGCTACCTTACCCAGTTAATATTCGGTACTGTTAGTTGAACTACCAAGAAGCCCAAGACTCGAATTCTCACGTGGGATGGTGGTACTTAGTGGCCAAAATTAGGGCATCCTTTCCCTATAGGTGAAGGTGCAAGCAAGCACTAGATCCTCTACCCTTACCTTGGTGGATTTTCTTCGGTTGACTGGGGGCGTCGCCAGCTCTTATGGGACATTGTGCCAACACTCGCAAGATATCTTCTCAAGGCCCAGTTACATTTGAGTGTGTGAGGACGATTAGGTCTTCTAGGATTTGAGTATCATACGCAAACAAACAAAAACCATATTTTTTTATTGACTAATCACATAGGATTAATCTAAAGGGGAAATTTATTTTATTTTTCTCTTTGTTTTATGTATGTGATTGGAATTTTGCTTTGATTTCAATCTCTATCCTCTCAAATTTTTCCAAAGTCGGATCTAGTCGATGCCAGAATGGACCCAACGGGACCTCGTCGATCTAGACGTCTTTTGGACCTCCCCCCATTACCAGGAGGGGTTCCAGGTCTTTCATCATTTAGGCATCAAAGACGGAACACCGCCACCATTATCGGTTCATCCTTTATTGGGGCATCCTTAGTTGGGAACACTGGTCGGTCTCCCAACGCCACACCACACACAACTCCTCCCACAACCCCCAGAAGGTAGAGGAGTGCTACCCATATGGGAAGCCAGTCGAACACACAGCAGGGTACGTCGTAGATAAACACTCTTCCTAACCAAAACATTGTGTTTTCACATGTAGCAATGGCTACAACCTCGCAGTCACCTTTTCTAGATTCGTTGAATCTACCAGATTTAACCAAGTTGACGAACGACCCCATTGCACACAACCCCATATGGCCTCCCATGCCCACAAAGCTCCCTTCAGACATTCCAAATTTCGAAGGAAAGCAAGCAGAAGACCTAGGAAATCATGTCATGACTTTCCAGCTGTGGTGCTCATTGAACAACACCGTTGATGATACTATTCGATTGAGATTGTTTCAGCGCACTCTGACAGGAGTTGTAGCGAAATGGTATGTGGAGCAACCCTCTGCTACACATGGAACCTTTAGCGCCCTTGCCACTACGTTCCTGACCTATTTTCAGTTACCCATCCACCATGATTCCGGAATGGAATTACTAACACACTTTAGGCAAACCCCCGCTGTCCATATCTCAGACCATCTTCACAAATGGCGGCGACATCGTAGTTTGTGTAAAGCCAAACTTGACAATCGAGTTCTGCTAGACCTGTTCCTGAAAAATCTCACTACAGATATTTCAAAGGATTTGGCCCAACAAAGGCCCATATTCAAAGAGGATTCCATCAGTAAGGCCCAAAAATTTGAGCTTATCTATACGCAGTCAGGGTATATTTACAATATCCTACCAAATGCCCCGCGCCTGAAAACTTACAAAGAACTGCCAGGTGCGTCGAACTCTGCAGATGGTTTAATTTGGTCATTGACCCAAAGTTACCCAAGAAGCAACATTCAAAACCCCGGTTACACATATCATTCTACTAGAACGTACCACAACCCGGTTATCAAAGTCATTACATGCCTTTGCAAAATTTGACCAGTAGGGCGTCTTCGTATCACTATGGAGGACCCTATCCTTCGGCTCAAGGGACCTAGTGCACAGATAAACATACTAATGGAAGAGCTTCCCCCCAACAACTAGTTGCAAACCAGGGACCACATTATGCTCAGTCCCTAGTACAAGCCCCACCTATGCAGAATAATGCACAGGTGAACTTTGTGCATCCATCCCAAAACCAACCGCGTGAACCATATAACCAGGAGAACTACCCTCGTAATGTGGTTAAGAAAAAATGGAAAAATAAACCTAAAGGAAATCTTGGATAGGGGGGCAACAACCAGCAATGCCCTCCACGATCTCAGGATGGAGGCAACTCCAACCGAAATCAAAACCATGAGCCAAGAAATGCCCAACGACAGAACAAAAGGCCACCTCTTCGAACAAACCACTCTTGTTCGATCTATGGTGAGTACAGTCGTTACACTCACCACTGTCTCGACCTACTTGAGGTGAATAAGCTACAGAGTAACCGAGGACAAGGTGGATCTTCCCAGCAGACAGCAGTGATGAAAGATCCCTTCCCCCATCAAGGGACAGTTAGCACTCAGCAACAAAATCCTAATGATGCTGGAAAAAAAAACCACGAAATCTACATGACTGGCGAAGAGATGTTTTTTCAAACATGGAATCGAAATTACGAAACCCCACCAGACACTAACACGTTAGGGGCTAGTACCAGTGCGCCAATAGCACCTTTGACCATATCAAATATGCCTATTGAACCTTTGCCAAAGATGGCTAAAGGACTAACTAGGCGAGCAGGAAAATATTCCAAGGAAACCCATAACTATAACATCGTGGATGATCTAGCCCAATTTCCTGCTGCTATGCCAGCTTTGGAAGTATTGCAGTCATGCCAAAAAAAAAATAAAGCCTTACTTTACACGTTAGGCGCTATTGACCCTGCTGATACATGCCTAATGGCTTTTGACTTAGACAAAGCCACCCCTAGCGATGGTCGCCTTTCAGATACTAATATCGGTCCAAAATATCACCATTCACCGATGTGTCATTGACGAGGGTACATCCACGTGCATCATCTCAAAAAATGTTTGGCAGAAGTTAAGGTCCCCAAAACTAAAACCATCAGTCATCCCGCTTAGAGCATACAATGGTCTCCCTTCGACCTCTGTCGGTCTCTACCAAAACGTCCCGGTCTGCTTAGCCAGAAATACGGTCCTTATAGACATTGAAGTCCTGGACGCTCACTTGGACTACAATATACTCCTTGGTCGGAGTTATATGTATGGCATGTCAGCCATAGCCTCCTCCTTCTTCTGCATTATGATGTTCCCCCATGAGGACCGCATCATTACTGTCGACCAATTGACGCATAGCGAAAATTGATCCCTAACAAACACCGATGTAATTCTATCCTACATAGATACATCCACGAACGTGCTTTCACGGTATCAGGAATTTAGCCCTGGCCAGCTCAAACCATCACCCATCCTAGGATATTCTCCCATTATACCTGAGTCATCACCTAATGTCATAGGAGCTCTAGCGTGCATGATGTGCACATCAAGCGCCGAAGATAGCCAGGACATAGACACAAGCAGTAATGACACTGAGTCCTCGGCCACGATAGCCTCTCTAGCCTATGCCGCTTACCAAACCCCTTTCCTCTAACCCCCATCTGGTTTCGTATCCCAGCAGGTTTTGGCAATAGTGGTGTTACTAAACATATCGTTTGCAATACCAGTTTGGTATCTCATTCCCCCTACTGGGATAGGAGCCACACACAACACTGCCATAGGGTTAAATCCCTTGAGTGCCGAAGAGGCCCCACCCGTTCAGGAAACAGTCAAAAGCATCCCTGCAAAGTAAATCCCCATTGCAAAACCGATGATTATGGCTAAGAAAACCGAGAGAAGAGGAAAGAAGTTGGAAGATGGAAACGAGAATCACTATTCTACGCCATATGCGATGTAATAGGACACCCTACCCATATCTGCCCAAAGCTGGACGAATTAAATCAAATCCTCGGTTTTGAGGCAGACATCGCAATGCCACGTTCCTATAAAAAGGAACCTACCACCAAAGGTAAAGGTAAAGCATTGCGTACCAATCACACATGTGCTATATATAGCAATTATGGGCATTATACCCATCACTTCCCAGAAATATCACGATATAGGGATGCCTTGCACGCCATCGAGCGATCCTATCAAGAGGATCCCTCTACCCAATCATCTGGAGATGAACCTCATATCATCCTGTACCTACAAGAGGAACGATGGGCACCAAAAAGACCCCTAGTCCTGCCCCCTCCTATCATACGATGCACGTTGTGCGATGAATGTGGTCACTTCATCGAAGAAATTGCAGCCCTGGAAATCATCCATAGATGGTATACCATAGAACGAGTTTATTACGTTGGCTTGCGAGCAGCGCAGTTCACATACCCTTTATGTGCTGACAACCACCTTCTGGAAAATTGTCACTATATCCCCCGATTCCGATTAGCACTCGCTAGTTTGCGCTCAGCCATAGTCTGCCTCTCCCAAGAAGATGGCATGGATTCAGAATCCATGAACAACTCGACAACCCAAGAATATGTGACAAGAAGATCCATCATATTCTTGTCAGCTGAAAAAACGACCAATCATGGAACCCCCAGTTACCCCCAACGACTCTCTATAGAGAATAACAATATGTGTGCTATGTAAAATGCCCAATCACGTGGTCACCACTTGCCCTGATTTAGCAGCGTTACGGCATTGGTACCCTAATAGACCACAAAATGAGCACAAAAGGACCCCCATATCTAGGCTATTTTTCCCAGTATGTCAGGGAAATCACTGTGGACAACATTATACCTATATCCCGCAAGTTCATCCCCTCATTGATATGATTCATACAATAGAGAAGAAGCGGGACAATGAACTAAAACAATATGGAAATTACATCACACCTAGGCCAGTGACCCCACACCCACACGGGTGTGATGGTCGAACTGGGAAGATTCACCAACCAAGCATGACCCAGGCCAAACCTAGCATAACATGCGGACTATGCGACCTGATTGACCAATGGGTCAATTAGTGCAAAGAACTGAAGCCCCTTGCAAGCATTTTTCGCACAGTCTCTTCTCTGCCTTAGATACTTCTCTCTAACCAAGAGAAGATCATGCATACCTATTGTCGGATATGTTCACAATTTCATCATACATTTAGATGTGAGAATCTCTCCAAGCTAAGAGTAGAAACAGCAACGTTAAGTCTAAACTCCCCCAAAGAGTTCGACACACCCAAGCCAACAACACAGAAATGGAAGCAGGAGACCTCATCTTCTACCACAAATCCTTTCCAAGCGTCCACATCTGGGACAACAAGTAGTGTTGATTCCCACACAATTTACTCGGTTGGCACGATTGTACCATGCACCATTTGCACTAGCCAAAACCACGAGCCAGAGGCATGCTCACAAATGGAAACATTCAGGCACCTCTGCACCAGGTGCAACTTCCACCAGCAGGAAATTGACCACCCTAGTGTGGAACCCAACCTTGTTCTTATGCAAACTCCAATCACGGAGATTATTCCCCCACCAAATGTCGATGACATGATACACCATATACAATTCATATCATCATGTATCGGAACTATGACTTGAGTTGTCTGCTCATCTGCCATAGGTGTCGAGTGAGCTGCAACTACGAGAGTAGTTGTACCTACGACAATGCAAACCCAATATGTTTGCACTCTGTCGACTGCGTCTGGTTCCACCACATCGACGATGGAATCCTTCTTGTGTCTCTCAACTAGCTCCATGTGGATTGAACCTATTCAGCATAACCTTACGCAGGATCAATCCCCTAGGGTCCCTATTTCATTCAGATGAAGACATCCTAGATGTAATGATGGAGCCCGATTATCCATGGGATCCAATGCATCACCTTTCGCTCTTTATCCCCAAGCATCTATTCAGTACCGACAAGACAAAAGAACAAGATATCTACGTGATCGAATCAAAATATTTCCTCCCATCAGGAAAACTCAATTTGTTCAAAAATCCCATTCCAGCGCCCGACGCATTCGAGGAAGGAAATATGTCAAACATCTCACCTACCATCAAGGTGAACATATCCCAAAATCCTGCAAAGGTCGAAGAAATATCACTAGGGACAGCATACTCTCCAGAAGAAATAGCCTCTTATACCCAATTTATACAAGAGTATAGAGATATCTTCGTGTGTGACTACTCAGAAATGCTTGGACTTAGTCCCACCATCGTAGAGCACCATATTGACACTTGGTCCAACGTACCTCCACCTCAAACCCTCAGGAAACTGCAAAGTCTGCAGGGGAAGGCCAATTTTCTGAGACGCTTCATTCCAGATTATGCCACCTGTGGTCAAGGGTTCCTACGCCTCCTTCATGAGGACATCCCATTTAAATGGGATGATTACGCCCAACAAGCATTCGATGCGCTGAAAGAAACATTGTCTTCAGCACCACTCATTAGTCCCCCGGACAATGACAAAGATTATATCCTGTATCTATCAGCTTCCGAGTCCACATTGGATGGATTTTTGATCCAGGAAGGCCCAGATGGGAAGGAGCATGTAATCTATTACGTCAGCAAAACCTTATCAGGCCCAGCATTAAGATATGAGCCTGAAGAAAATATTGCCTTAGCATTAATACATGCAGTCCAGAAGCTTCGCCACTACATCATCTTAAAGACCACTACGGTCATCGCAGATATTAATCCCATCAAATACCTGCTCACATGCCACCTAATGAACCATAAGTACGCCCACTGGATAGTCATTCTCCAAGAATGCAACTTACATTTTCGCTCCCCTAAGAGCAAAAAGGCGCTTACCTTAGCAGAATTCATTACAGACCTCTCAAGAGATACCAAGGGATCACCAGTGAATGATTCACTACAAGATGAGCATATCTTCTTCATAGCGACCGACGACCCTTGGTACAGAGACATTATCCTCTTTCTACAAACTCAAAAGTTCAGACCTCATCTCACTCGAGACGACTGTCAGCGCATATGCCAGCAGGCCCCCCGTTATCTCTTCATGGGGGATGTTTTGTACCGACGAGGCATTGACACCACTTTACGTCGATGCCTCACTTACGACCAAGCAGAACAAGCCCTTAATGACTGCCACAGAGGTGCTTGCAATGGCCACCTATCTGGAATGACCACCGCTCAAAAAGTAGGCAAGATATTTTTTACCATCCCTATTTCGTGATTGCATTACATCAGTCAAGAGATGTGAGCGATGCCAACGCTTCACCCATAAAGCAAGAGCACCCCCCGCTCCTCTGCATCCTGTCATTGTCGCTGGTCCCTTTTGTAAATGGGGAATTTCCCTCATGACTTGAAACCCCGCATCATCGGGCAACCATAAATATATCGTAGTGTATGTCGATTATTTCACCAAGTGGGCAGAGGCCATGCCCACATACGACAAAACCGCAAAAACCATTGCTCGATTTCTATTTAACCACGTGATCTCTCGGTTCAGCGTTCCCAAAGAGTTAGTCTTCGACCATGGGAAACACTTCGAGAATGAAGTTTTTGAGGAGCTATCTCACCACCTCAGATTCACCCACGAATTTGCTTCACCATACTACCCCCAATCCAATGGAAAAGTAGAAGCAATTAAGAAAGTACTAAAAACTATGCTACAATACATGGTGAATAACCAAAAAACCAACTGGCACCATATGCTCTTTTCCGCCCTATGGGCGTACCACATGACTGTAAAGACGTCCACTAGTTTCACTCCCTTCCACTTAGTATACGGGGTCAAAGTCGTGATTCCCATAGAACGCGAGATCCTGAATTTGCATGCCGCCATCGAACTCCTCGATGATACCCAGCCTCTAGAGCAACGCCTAGTGCAATTAGAGCTCGTCGACGAAAGCCAATGACAGTCACTGCAACATAACGAGGCCCATAAGAAAATGGTAAAAGCATCATATGACTACCACATCAACCCTCTCTCATTCACCGAGGTAGAATTAGTCCTCCGCTATGATGCCGCAAAAGAAGCCCTAGGGCCAGGAAAGTTCGAAACCTTGTGGAAAGGACCCTACATCATAAAACATTTCCTCTGCCAGGGGGAATACATCTTGATGGAACCGGACGGGACATGCCTCAGCAACCCCATCAACAACATTTACCTCAAGAATTTCTACCCATAAGGGCCAAGCAGGCCCTACCCTAGAGTTAACGTACACAAACCCAACCACTTTGAATTTTTTACCAAAAGACTTATTACAAAATGTGCTCGAGTGACGCAATGGATTACCAACCCAAACCTTACCTCGGATTTGCTGATGGAGCATCAAGATAGTCTCAAAGTTTAGCACCAGCTACTTGGGTCATCTATCATCCTGACCGGTCACCAATCTGCACCAACGGTGTGTGTATCGATTTAGCGACAAACAGTCAGGCAGAATATGATGTCGTCATTGGACTTATGTGCGACACCCTCCATCAGGGAATACGCCATATGCATGTCTACCTCGATTCCCAGTTAGTAGTATCGCAATTACACCAAACATTTGAGATAATAGATTCACATCTATTTAGAAAATATTTACGTGCAAAAATATTAAGCAAAAAATTTGACTACATTACATTTACACATGTACCAAGGAGTCAAAACCAAACAACTGATCACATAGCTAACAATATTCTAAACTGGAATGCATATCGAATAAACCATCGAACATAAAAACAAAAACATAGAAAACATATATATCCATCAGCATAACATCATCCATAAACAGAGCACAACAGGTAGATCCTCAAAAAAATATCTCCCATATATATATATATATCATGGTGTATATGTCTGAGTACAAAAAATAGTGTCGCTGACCCATTGTTCAGCCCAAAGATACACAAAAAGTCGTCAAAAATAGGGGAAGCATCCTCATAATGGGTTATTTCCCCATGTACAAATAAACTCTTGGGGTGTGCTCCCCCAAGTGGGGCACCTGGACCCACAACTGCTCCTGGTACCACTACCGGAGTCGCTGTCAAAACAAAGACTACCACCCGACGTAAAATAGGCCAATAGTCCCTCTCCCGAGCCATCAGCGTCTCCAGCCAGACCTCCTCCAGGTCATCCAGAAAACCTCGAGAAGGAATCCCCTGGGCCAAATGGTCCACTCGACCATAGGCATCCTCCAGAACTGACACCCGAGTAATCAGCTCAGCAATGCAAGCCTCTGCCGTATCAGCACGCATTGCCTCCACATCAGCACGAGCTCGCTTGGTCGCAGCCTTGGTAGCAACCGAGCTGCTACCCTCTCCTGAAGGGACATAACCACCACCAGGTCCACCACCCTAAGGCTGAGCAGGATCTCCTCCCAGCCCCCCATGACCACCCCAAGGTCTCTAAAGAGAACCGTGGCCGACCAATCAAGCCACGGGGCGATCTACCTCGCCAACATCTGCAAGAGTAACCAAAATTATGTCAGTGTCATCATAAAAACACATAAAAACATATATACTCAAATAAATGCAGAAAACATAAACATACCTGATAGCCCCTAAGCATAACCAAGAGGGAGACCCATCTCTGGATCCCCCCAGAAGTCCATCCCTGCATACGGGAATGGTAGAAACATCTGGGGGTTGACCTCGAACCAAACCTCCGTGGAGGCATTCCAGTAACGCCCCACCATCCCCACACCCCCTCGCAGCATCACACAAGCCCACCTCCTCATACAAGGCTCCCGTGACCCTCGAGGAGGCACCTCCACCACCAGTCTCAAAAGCACCACCCTCTTGTACATGATGCTGCATAAAATATTGGCATACACAAACATCTTTGATCTATTCCATACCTTGTTAAGCTCCCTCACCATCCCGTCATAGGAAAAGCGGGAAAAATCGAAAAGTGCCCGGCCCTCAGCCAACACAAGACTCCAACCTGTAGGCCCGATGCCCAATGTGGAGCCGACGACCCTGCCAGTCACACAATAGCTGCCAGAGCACACCGCTCAACCAAGCTTGTCACTAAGGCAATGCTGATGCACCCCTCCATAAGAGGCACTCCGCCACAATGATGCTCCTGGAACCTCTCCAAATCCACCCTCCCAAAAGGGATTGGATACCACAACGCCTCACCATGAGGCAGTAGCCCGGTCACAAAGCATACATCCATCTCAGGATGGATAGCAAGGATAGTCCCATGCAACACAAACATTTTGTGCCTCCCGTGCCAATGTTGGATCAAGTAATGCAACAATCGGGCCCATGACCGAAGAAGCTCGTTCTCCACGAACTTTAGGAGCCCCCATTGTGCCAACTCTCGGCACGTTGAAACATCGGCGGCTAATGCAGTATGGAGCTCGGGCCAATCCCACTCCCTACACAACATCCTGTAATCCAAACGGGAACCCATCAGTAGTAGAAAAAACATCAGAAATAGGAAAAATCTTAAAAAAAATTGCATCGGCCTTTTGTGCGCATGTCCCTCAGATAGGCGCGCATAAGGTGCACCAAAAAAGGGGAACAGAGCGCATAAGGCACACAAAACCCCAAAAAAATGCACACAGGGCTCGCTCCTACCCTGATCGCTGTGCAATATAGGGTAAAAATTCATCAAAATCCATACAAACCAGTTTTGTACGGACCCCGACACCCTCAGACTGAAAAAATTAAAGTGCAGGATGTCATGCAGGTTAACTAGGCATGATATCACTAATCCCTGGTGCTCAGGTTGGCCGCAATGGTAAGAAATTCTCCGCAGAAAACTATGACCTCTCAAAAAACTCAAGAAAGCACAAATGAATCAAATTAGGGCCATATTTACCTATATATCGCCCTTTTCAAAAAAAATTGAGGACCCTAACGAGAGATCAGAAGGTCCATTCTCCGAACCGAAAGAAACATCGTGGATCAAAGACTCATAAATTCAACATAAGCAACATCACACATTGGCACTCACAAAAAAAAAAAATCAACAAACAGTATGCCCTCTCTCATCATATTTTTTAAAAAGCTCATGACTTTCAATAATATTTGATAAGGAAGATGCTTTCACTTGAGGTAGTTCTTTTTGCAGGAAATCTCACGAACCATCCACAACTCCATCCACTGAAAGTTCCAGAGCAGGTATCATTCTACCCCCAGCATGATAGAGTCCCAGAAAACTCTGCATATCCTTACAATATTTCTCCATCAGAAATCAACCATAGGTTCCACATATCCGACCGTCTTTATCATAACCTATCCCTGCACATGATAAACATCCTCGTTGGTCGGTAGAGCCTCCCCTCCATGGCGCTCGTCATCCACAGTAGACCATATATCACAGAAAAAGTGACGCCATGGCCATACCACTTTAGTCTGGGAAGCACCTCATGCCCATCCATCCACCATGCATAAAGGTCAAGTTTAACCATACAAAATAAAACCCCCTTCGTGAACGACTAGGTTGTACAAGAAGATCAAAAGCGCACTACCGCACCTCGCATTTGGACCACTATACCTCCACCAACATAATCCCATATGTGATACTTTTTCATCCGCTTCATCAACCTCACACATGAGACCAACCAATGGGGCCCCCACCCTAAAAAAAACACCCTCCCCACGTCATTAGTGAGTGAACAAGCCAGTAAGGACCCATCTCCTATTTTCGTAAAACCAAACCCTAGTATTTTATTCTTCGTATGGTGTACACCACAAACACGCACTATGTCCCCCCACCCACTCATTCATTTTTCTCCCATGGCACAATTTCGAGTGAATCTTTGAATTCAGTACACCCTCAAGCAAAAACACACCATGATATTCATAACCATGACATCACCCTAATGTATCGACTCCAGGGGTTTCCATCGTAGTCAGGGGCAGGATCGCCGCCAAGCCGCTTATTTCTCGACTCTTGGGCCACCGAACTCTATCATCAGCTTTTCAATACCTCACCACCATGCCTATGTTAAACCCATCACATCCAGGATTCTAACTCTCTATATTAGCGACCGCGTCGATCAGTTTTTACAATAACTTCAACACCCACTTTCCAAAAGGAAGCTGACTGTGTTAGAAGACATATATCCTTTGATAATCATAGAGAGATCCCTCTCTGGACCTAGGAGGGCTAGATCCTAAGGTCTGAAAGTGGTTCTATATTGTCTCATCTTTTGGTCTCTGTCAACCTGGCCAAAACATGGGAACCCCAACACCTTGAATAGCCCCTCTCAATAAAAGGGGCATCCTCGGGTGGCACTGTGGGAGACATCATTTCCCATATATGTCATCGATCCTCCTGACATTCGACTACAGCACAAGCTTTCATGTCAAGATGGCATCGTACCTTACAACCATTGCACTTTGATCAAATTCGTCGAATACTCGTGCCTTCATAAGCGTCTCTTTCAACAATGCTTACAAGGGTAGGTCCCAGCCAGCACCTATGCGTACAATGCGCAGTTATATTCCATACCAAATTTACTCATATGGGTACCACATTCCACCTATTCTCAAAGAAAAAACGCCCCTGAGCGCGTCAGCAGTCGTCGTCATCAACCAAGAGATCACTACCATATTAGTGACACAGATATAACATGTATTTGTCAAAAGATTTGTTTAAATAGACACAAAATTATGAGCATGGGACATTCCCGCCTCATAGAAAATTTATATATATTGTATTATATTTGCTTACAGGGGTTCCACAGGGCATGGTCTTTTTTTGGACCGGTGCAGGGTGTCTCCAATTCTGAGCTACACGCATGCCTCCCTCTCTCTACGCACATTATACAAAAAAGAAACTATAATATATTTCGGCTATACAGTTCTTCCTAGACCTCACACATTAGGGGGCAACTATTAACACTAGAAAATCGTACAAGCAAATACGACATTATTTAATGTCAGGCAGAAGGATTTATAGGGCTGAGAGACATTAGATAATCTAGAAAGTATTTTAAAAATCTCTAAGGCCTGAGGAAAAATCAAATTTGAAAAATTCATAAATGATTTTGCGCGCAAAATCCTTCAATAAGCGCGCATTTGTGCGCCTTTTGACCCAAAAATGCACAGTCCTAGGAGTGGTGGAAGTCACTTTCTGGGACCACAAAAATCACACTCAAGGAAATCGATTCCACACTTGAATCCGTCTAAGGACAGCCACCCAAGCCTCCTTAGGACATCAAGGGAGCACACAATGGAATAAATGTGGCACACAATGGAATCACTCTCCTCTCTTGGGTCACCATCCACAATGTACCAAGAGAGGGAAGAAGGATTTGAATTCTCCTATAAAAGGCCACCAAGAGATGAACAAATTGAGAGCACATTGTTATCCTGGCCAGAATTTCCCCAATAAATACCAGCAGCGTGTGATCTGGAGCAAAGATAGAGGGGACTCAATCGTTGGCCATCCAAAAAATTCAGTCCACCACAGTAGAGAGAGGGAGACTTTGTGCCAAGGAAAGCTTGGAAGTAAAGACATCCTTGCATCGAGACTTAAAACCCCAAGTTCTAAGGGCCCCTTGGCAAGTCGGTTAAAGTTTCATCCTCATTTCCTACCAGCACCCAATAAGATGGGACGTAAGTGCCGCCATTTGGATTACTGAAGTTGTTTGACTCTATTTAGAGCTTTTGTCTTATTTGTTTTAGTTTTAGTTTAATTTTTATGTTTGAATATGCATTCTATTTCTCTATCTAGTATGTTTATGTTCTAGCATGTTCCATTAACTTCCTTGACTCCATATGATTTCTGCCTGTGACCAATAACTTAAGAGGGTAAACCACACCCCTTAAGTTGGTGTGATTTCGTACATGCGTTCACCAAACACACTAACACAATCCATGTAAACAAGATCAGGCCAGGAATTTTTGTCAAACACCATTGTCAGGTTTGTCTCTGAACATGGTAAAGAGCAATGAAAGAACAAAGATATTAGAGCAATTAATTCACTGGCTACACTGGAATAATTGTATTGTTTAGAAGGGCATCCATTTCAGTAGATTAGGATAGGTAGGTGTGAAAATCACCTCAGCACTCTGAGCATCTTTCCAGTTTTAGTTTCAGTTTGATTTTTAGTTTTCAGTTCAAGTGTGTCCCTAACTACAAATTTCAAAGAGTATTGACCTCAGCTTGAAGGTTTTCAGCCATAGATAAGATCAGGTTGCGGGGTTGGGATCAGCCCAATGGATCAGGCCACTACTCTGCAATGTTCTTGACACCTCCTAAAGGAGCTGCCATCCCCAGCTGGAGCCACTGTTAGAACCCTTTAATTTAGAGTATCACAAGGTGACTATGTACTTTCTCTTTACAAATTTTTCATACTGTACATAGATGTCAATATTCAAAATATTTTCCAAAGAAAGAATCTAAGGAAAAAAAGGCAACAGAGAAGCAGTTTAGGCCAAAAAAATGGCAAAGGAAAAGTCATGAACGTGATTGAGTCAAGTCGTGCACGTTTGGGTCGAGTCGTGAATGCTAAAGTGGGTCAAGTAGTGAACGATTCAAAGTATTACATGAAAAAACTAAGAAACTACCAAAGAAAAAAAATCGGAAAATCACAACAAAGGAGCAGTTAGGACCGTCGGATCTGAGCTTAGATCAATGGTGGAGATTGAATCACATCATCGCATTACAAACCCCTTTTCATTTTATTTTCCTTTACAAACATTCAACTTCACCCATTTCTGCCTTTCTGCTTTATATTCCTACTATACCTTTTTCACCGCTATATCATTGTTCTACCTCCACTTTCCCGATTTCCCCAATTGTGATTAAAGTGGGGCCATTCTCCCTGACACGTCACCCTTCCCACACCATCCATCGCAAGATCACAACTTTACCTATTCAACCACCGTTTCACATCACAAATATTATAACTTACCGTTTGAAGCGCCTGCAATGTATTTTGTTTAACCTGCGATGCGGTTGGCCCCACCATAGCAGCTCCGCCCCCACTTCACATCCGTTTGAAATACATTGAAACACATATCATATGAAACATCATAAACTTTACCTTACTGCAGAAGCTTTCCGACTTGAGATTACAATGTAGGTGGGTCCCTCTCCCCACCCTTCGCAAGTTTTAGATTTTAACCCCCACTGCTCATAACAAAAAGCTAAGATCTACGATTTGTGATGCAACCGGCCCCACTTTCCCCTGCCACGTCACTTACCTTCTCCCCACACTTCGCACTTCGCGTCTTTCATAGTTTACCCTTGCTTCTTAATGTTAATATTTGTGATCTGCAATCCGCGGTCCGGTCCCACCTTCCCTCCATGTCACCGGCTTCTCCCCGCGCTTCGCACTTCTCATCTTTTAGAGTTTACCTTTGCGACTAAATGTTGAGATTTGAAATCTGTGGGTTGTGGTCTGGTCCCACCTTACTTGCCACGTTGCCTCTGTAATTTGCATCGGATCTTCGATTCCATTTCTTATAACTTAAATTGTAAAACATGCGATTACTATGGACGCGATAAGGTTTAGAACTAAAATATAAACATTTTTAGGTCATGGTAAATGGGTTTTTTATGATGTTTTGTTTAAAAAGGGTCAAGTTGGGCATATGAGGTTTGGACATCATTTTATGAAGAAATAAGGTTAAATGCAGCCAAAAGGGCTCGGGTATCAAAGAGACACCGAGGGTCGAGTCGGGCAAGGTGTTTCACCAAACTTGTTATCTTATAATGATATAAAGGAATTCTAGTGGAAATAAGCCCCGAAAATGTGTGCAAGAAAAGAAGGTCGAGTCGAGAAAAGGGCGTCCACGCAAAACTGTTATTGTGTACTAAGAAGAAGCAGAAAAGGTAGTAGAACACATCAGCACCATCACCAATCAATGAAAAGTGGCCAGCACTGCACATATTTGATTACCCAACGCCGGTTTTCTGAAGAGCGGGACCAGATGTCAGAGCCACCACTGGCTACCTCTTCGTGACCATCACAACCACTTCCAAGCTTATTGTTTGATGTTCTGAGGATCCATTGAAGTGTTTGGATCTATGAATAGTTTCCCAAAATTAATTCTACAGGCGGTGTCTTTGTCAGAGATGTCTGATCAGGCCTTGCATGGCCACACTTGTCCATTTTCTATTAAATTGTAATCAATGAAATGTTTCCGAGTAAGATAGGGTAAATGACTTATTTTTTATATAAATACTGCTTGCCTTAGCAGTATGTGGAGTTGGATATTGTTAGCCCCTGCATTTTAAGAACTACTATATTGGAGCATTGTAATTTTGGAGCTGGACATCAACAATCAAAGTCCGTTTTCAGGATTCTTGAGCTGTGTTAAAATGGTGATGTGCTATTTCTCTATTTAAATGTTTCCATTGTTTTCTCTGTTGTGCATATGTTCATCTAATTTTAAATTTTAAATTTTAGATTAAGATTTGTTGTCGAAGCACCTTAATTTTGTCTGCATTTACAATCTGAATGTTTTCTGCTGGAGTCTGATTAAATAATTCTTAACTGCTCTTTAGTCATTACTGAACCTTACTATTTCTTTCACCTCATATTCATACAACTCTAAAGATACATTTAGCATAGTTAGCTTGCCATGTTATGCTCTTGATGTTGATGTGCCATTCCAACATTTTGACTCCATAGCCCAATGGATTAATCCCTGCAACTTTATATGTCCAACCACTTAATAAATCAAACAAACAACCCTCATTTCTATAACTAGCCTAATATCAGCACTTGCAGTTATCAAGTTAAATCATAAAATAGAGAGAGCCCTCTGTGAGTTTAGGAAAGCTAGGTCCTAGACTCCAAAAGGTCCTGGACTCCAAAGTGGTTTGATGCTATCCTTTGTCGTTTGTTCTTTCCAATATTAAAAATTACGGAGTGACAACATGTTCTATATGTATTTTCTCACGGCTATGAGAGACTTGGAGGCCTCTGCGTTTGTTGATATTTTCAAAAGTTGCAGATCTATTTACGTGGTTATATATAAATGCTTGATGTGATTAACTAAATTATCACATTGTGTGAGTTCCATTGCCTGATATGTTGTGAATTTCATGGATCTTTGTTTGCTTTAGACTATTAGCACAATGTATAATAGATCAATAGACCTTATATGGTTTTTTTGGGACATACTGTGTAGTTTTGTATGATGTTGTTGTAACGTTGAACTTACATAGAATATTAGCTATAACTTAGCTTGATGTAGTGTTTGGTAGAAAACATGTTGATATATCTATGGAATGTATATTTCTTAAGCATAAATTTTAATTTTCAGTGTTTGGATATGGGCTGATCCCTATAGAATTATCATTTTAAGCAATGCCTCGCTCAAAGAAAGACTAGGGCCAAGTCCCTTAAAGTTCTCATATTTTATAAGTATGGTAGAAGTCGAAACTTGTATTCGGGGCCGAGTGGATTATTGGGAGGATAATGTATCTAGGTTGGATACCATTTTATGCCTTTACGTCTAGTGCATCCAAATATTAAAAATGAGTGGATGCACTTAAGTTTAGAGGATGTATCTGAGAATCCAAAAGTATGACTAGTTAGACCCTATAAAATTTTTGGAATGCAATGGATTTGAAATAATTTGAATATATTGTCTTCTTTGCAAGTAAGACAATTCCAAATCCTTAAACTTGAAGAGGAAAGAGAAAAAGCTAAAGTTACTCATGCACATCACCAACAATTAGTTGAAACTTCGTTTGATAAAACTTCTGTCACTCCAAAAACATTTCAAATTGGTGATTTGGTACTAAAATAGGATAAGGCACACGAGGAAAAAGATAAACATACCAAATTCCAAAGACTTTGGCTTGGACCATTTCAAATCATATAAGAAATAGAACCATCAACGTTTTTATTGCAAGATCTATTAGGCAAAAGAGATTCTTTGCCTGTTAATGATCAAATTTAAAAAGAATATTTTTCATAGGAGGTAACCCCTTCTATTCCTTGTATATTATTGTCTTTTATTTTATTAGGGAAATAAAAGTTGAATGGTATTTTTTTTGTCTTTTCAAATAAAAATCTCAGAAAAATATTTTTGATTTATCGCTTCTATAAATAAGAATTGTTATGGAAATAATTGTAAAATTGGAATCTCAAATATATTTTATTTCGCTGAAATTTTTAATTTCACCGAAGTTATTTATTCTTTGATAAAATTTCACTTTTATAAAGTATGGTTACTCTACTATAAGTCAAGAAAATAGTCTTTAACATAGTAAAGACTCTTTACAGATAAGAAATATTAAACTCTAAAATTATCATCCAGAATCCTCAAAAGGTCCAATGATTCACCCCATCCGGCAAAATTTTCAATTTTCAGAATGTAATTGAAAACTATATATATATATATATATATATATATATATATATATATATATATATATATATATATATATATATATATATATATATATATATATATATATATATATATATATATAGATATATATATATATATATGTAAAATCTTAGAAGATAATAAGTCTCATCACGAGCTTGTTTACCATGTTCATAGGAAAATATTTAAACTGACATTACCGATACTGTCTACCAAAACAGGGTAATGACTTGGGAATATATCAAAATGCAAGGGGTCTCATCAAGAGCTAACTTGATTAGTTTATTTACAACCAGTGAATGGCATTGTCAATATTTTGTTACCAATCCAAGGCAATGACTTTTAAGTGATAAAAATACATAGAAAATATTTACAAAAAAAAAACAAGTTTCCAAAGAGATAAAGTATATAATATTGAACTTATTTTGGAAGATTTTAATAGTAGATGGATGGGACAATGAATCATTGTTGGATAAAAGGTAACCCTTCCAAGGCCATAAATCCCTACTGGTATCAGAGGCTCTACCTGTGATAAATGAGTATATATATATAAAGCTAATCTGAATGAGCCACCTGCTTATCTTTTTAAAAACTTAGTAAAGACTGATATAGACACTCATATTTTCATTTTAAAGAGGAAATCTTATGAATTATAATCAAGTGAGATTTTATTACTTGGTGAAATATTATTTGTATTCAAATTCATTCCTGCAACTATTTTTATTTTGAAAATTTTTAGAAATATCAAAAAATTGATCAGAGATAATTGGTTCTCCCAAGTGAATCGCCAATTGTTGTAATATACAACACCTCCCAATTATTATAAATATCTATTACAGTTATGAATAATAAATGGGGACCCTTTAAAAAAGAAATAGAGTTTAAGAAACATTATTTTGTTTAGCGTCAAGTTTTAAACTTTAGGAATAAAACGCATGTTCCTTCTGCTTCGATTTCATTACGCTTAGCACAAATCGCAAAGCTCACAAGTTGACAAAAGTTAAAACACATATAAAAATTGGAATTGTGATAAGCGCTCCAATATTTTTGAAATTATATGAAATTCCCCGTTGAAAAACTTAGAAAGCCCTTAAAGTTATAAATCGGGTCGCGCCTCCTTATATCATTTCAAAAGGAATTGCGATGAGTCGAACCCGATAAGATAATAAACGAACAATGAAACGTATCCTCAAAATCCGATAAAGCACAATGCTTTGCGTTTTTAGCGCATATCACATTCCGCAGCATCAAACCAAATGAAAATTTATATCCGTCATTATAAAGTGCGATGTGAAATTTGCGCAGATCGCATTTCGCATACACTTGCGATGATAACATATAGTATTTATATCTCTAAAAGTTGTGGTTTGCGCTACAACATTTATTACTAAAGCCCTTGAAGTGATCCTTAATCAATCAATATGTTAATAAGATCTAATGACTTATATCATTTGATTGGACATATTTTCTAAAGCATGTAAAAAAATTGTTGAACGATTAAAGGGTTATTAATGGCATTCAATGGGTACAGGGTTCAAAAATATCGATATATTTCTTAAAGCATGTTTTAATTTAAAGCGTCAAATTTTGATTTATGTATATTTAACTCTATTCTCTGTCCTTTTCTCTCCTCATCTCAAATCTCAATTTACTTGTCTTGCTTGAATTCAGGAAACTACCTAAGAAATCGATATCAACATAAATGACAAAGAAAGGCAAATGAGTTGCCTAAGCGTCTATTTCTGAAATTACAGACATGCCTCCACTATTTTTAGAGACTACGTGCAATAAGGACAGTGGAATTTCTTCATGGGAAGCCATGTATAAATTGTTTGAATAAGAACTAAAGAAAATAGCAATGGCGGATAAGGTTATTTCATCATAACCTTCTTACTTAGAAGTTTCATGTTCATTTCTACATAGGATAGCTGCAGGGCCAAAGATCTTACCATACATTGATATCATAAAATGGGTCACCGACAATCTCAATATTGCAGACAGGACACTCAAGAATTCCAAACTGGAGAACATGAGTTCATTCACCGCTGAGGATTTGCAAACAATGTATCATTTGCCTACGCCACAAAAAGATTTATTATAAATATTTCCTGGAAAGATTTACAAGAAAAAATCAAGACCTAATGAAGGCGGCGAAAGGATGGAAGGAAGATCAATGCAAGTTAAAGTGGGACAAACTCAGTATGTTCCCAACAGTGCAATTTCCATCACCTTACTATTTTGTAGCAGGAATGTTGTGTAGATTATTTCCTAGACGTGATACCACTAAATTTTCCATTGAATGGGTTCCTTTAATTGACGCAGTCGTCAATTCTACTATATTAATTGGTAAAACATTTTATCCGATAATTTGGCCAAAACCGTTATGGATTACAGAACAAATAGAGTATTTTCGACTAATACAATTCCTCCTTTTTACATGAGTGCATATATCATGGTGTTGTAGCCTCTACAACACCCTCCAAAAATTCACCATCTAAGATTTTTTTTGAGCCCCTGAGCATCGAAAAGCTAAGTCAAAATCTAAGGTTCAAGTCTATTTCAGGAAAATCCTTAAGTCCCTGAGTCGCAGTTAGGTATTTTTCCAAATTTGCGACCTAGCGACCTTGCAACCTATCAGGTTTCCAGGTCGCAACTCTCACTCAATTCTCAAAATCGCGACCTAGCGACCCTCCCAGGTTGCAAGGTCGCAAGGTCGCAAGGTTGCATATCTCACAAGCGCGGGATATTTGTGACACAGCGACCTCATTTATTTCTCACACGTACGACTCCTTTATAAATATAAGGGTCACTAGGTCGCATTTCACCCACATGACGGAGAGCAAAAAAACGCTTCTGACAGGCCAACTAGAGTGCAATTTTCTCAGGTAAGTTGCCTAATCCTCTCGATGTTTCTGTTTTTTCCTTTGTTGCCCTTGTCCTCTAATCGAAGTCCTTTAAAGCCACCTAGCATCTCCCATTTTTTAGATCCTTTTGAAGCCTGAGTCTTTTCAAATGATCCAAACCATGCCATTCCTAACACAGACTTGTAAATGGAGCCAACCAGCCACACATGTGTTTGTCTTTTTCCCTCATGACTTCTTCATCTTCAATTTTTGGTTTTCATCACTTAGTCCTGGTGTTGTTTATGTTAAAATGGAACAAAAGGGCCACGTCGCCGATGAATCTTCCTCTCAACCCTAGCACGACTTCCAACCCTGCGACCTTATGACCCCTGGTCACTGAGTCACTGAGTCACATCTCATTCAAAAGTTGACGTTTGCAACCTTGCGACTCAGTGACCCAGCGACCCGGTCACAAGTCGCTAGGTCGCAAGGTCGCACCCTTCGAGAAGTTTAAGCCTCTGCGACCCAGCAACCCAGCAACCTGGTTGCAAGTCACTAATTCGCCCTTTCCTGGGTCTCAGTTGGGCAGAGTTAAAAAGCAGTACCTATGCATTTATTATTATGGAATTTGTCTTATCCTGGGACTGTTTTATAAACATTACAGGTGATTTCGAAGCAGATTTAGAGTGCGTCTCCATCTCTTCAGCCTCAAGCGACATGGGACCTCAGGCAGTTCGCAAGAAAAACAAGAGCCCAGAGATAGAAGACACAGAAATGGAAATACCAATGTCTCCTCCCCCAATCTATGGGGACACCGCATGTACATTTACCAAAGGAGATAGCATGAGTTGGTATCAAGTATACCAAGAATTCGCATGACCAGAATTTCTAGAGGACCTCCCCGACTGTCAAGTATATGTACAAGTTAAAAGGTCGAAGCTTCACTACGCAGGTGCCCACCCTACTATATTCCCATGTGCAGAAGTCATTGAATGGATCATACAGAATATCGACCCCAAGAAGTGGGTAATTCGAGACCACGAGGGAAGAGCTTTTGCAACTCTAAAGGGCTCGGATGCTAAGTTTTATTACGCGCTGCCAGAATGGGAACAGACTTTCACAGAAGAATGGGCCACCACCCATGCAGTTGCCATAGAAGACACCCTGAGAGGATGGTGGGAGGAACCCGAGAAGTTCAAAATCAAGAAGGATCAGGAGTATCCAGTGGCGGGCCTCAGAAAGGTATACAATCTAGTGACAGTTATGCTTTGTAGGATATATGGTCATCCCGATGCCACGACATTCAGTGGCACTTGGGTATCCCTAATGAACTATGTTACTATATATGGCACTCGTTTCAATTGGGCTAGCTTGCTAGTGGCATCTCTCAAAACAAACATATCTGTGGCACTGGCACCAGAGGAGGGATACTCGTCCGAATTTTACATGGCCCCCTATCTATTGGATTTAGTTTGTTCCAGGTGCCACTTTGACGGATGGGCTCACAACTGGGACCCGGAGTGGGCACGCCTAGTTCACATAGAAATGAAGGTATTCTGGAACTCTAAGTACAAGAAGGATATAGATTCAATCTCACAAATTTTCATCCCTGCACTCTATAGGAAATTGTTCGGTCAGGATACCCCATGCATGTCCTGGCAAGCCATGGAAACATTATTCAAGGTGGCACATTGGTTTCCACTCACAGAATACACCTTTATTCGAGTCTTTGATTCATTCAAGACTCCTCATGCTCTGCCCCGATTCGTTACGGACAAGATGCTTCTTCAGGAAGTATGTTATCAGATGACTTTCGGTTTCTCAAAGGTCCTTACTAAAGGTAAGAAAAATCTGTGGCCTACATTGCCACTCACCATTGGTGCCTACACAGTCAAATATTTCAGGGAGGTAGAGGCGGAAGCGGAACAAATCAAAGGTTTCTACCTGGGGCCTTTGGATCACCGGACATACGATCCTGAGAGGATAGTCCCTGACCACTGCAAACGGGCCAAGTTAAAATGGAGCTACCAGCATACTGAACGCCCATATGAGGATGAGAAAAGAAACTGGTATAAAACGGATAGGGAACTTGCCCCGAGAGCATGGTTCGATCAAGAAGATCTAGATGATCATACTTTGGAGGAAAGAATCCACAAGTTGGGAGGTGCCTTTTCTTCCCAGGCCAAGAAGCCTCGAACCAGCATGGGCCACAAATCTACCACCCAACAGAAAGAACAAGAAGCAGAAGCTCAGCTAGAAGCTGAAAAGAAGGGAAAATAAGATGAAGATAAGCGTAAGAAAAACTTGAAGGCAGAACAGAGAAAGAAACTAGCAGAGGATGCCCGGAAGAGGAAGGAAGAGCAGGAAGCGAAATCAGAAGCGGAACGGTAGCTCAAGAAAGAATTGGATCAAATGGAAGCTAAACGCAGGAGGAAGGAAGAGCAGGAAGCAAAAGTGGAAGCAGAGCGCAGGCAGAAAGCAGAACAAGATAAGGCAGAGGCGAAGCGGCTTCGGAAAGAGGAAGAAGAACAAAAGAGAAAAGAAGAGGAGGATCAAAGATCAAAAGACACCGAGACACCTCCTCCAGTAACAGGAGTACAAACCGAGCTGCAGCCCATTGAAGTACCTATAATTAACACACGTTTTGAACTCTCCGAGCCAGACTCCTCTAAAGGACAGGAGGAGGAGGTGTTCAACCTAACAAGACTCACTTATGATCAGTTCACCTTCAAAATCCGATAGGAAAAGAGGAGATGCCTAGCACGGAACCCTTCCACCCCATTCACAGCCACGACGGAGAAAGATATAGTCCTAGACACTAGGACCAACCCAGTGATGATAGCATCATCCGACACTGCTTTTGCCACAGCCACAGAAGAAAATGTGAGCCGGATGAGTAGACAAATCCTTTCCCTACAAAATAGATTATAGGACTCTGAACAAAGGGAAGCAAGGGCATAGCAAGAAAAGAGAGCACTAAGGGAAGAAATTTAACAAATCCAGGACAAAAATACTCTTATTAACGAAGTACCGCTCACTGTCCAGAGAGAGTTGGTGACGCTGGAGGTCACCATGAGATAGGTTTACGGGGAGATGTTCACTATAAAACAAACAGTCGCACCTCTACTAAGAGCCCAAGTAGAGACAAATCAAAGAAATGAGCAACTGAAAGAGGCCTCCACCACTTTGGATAGAATTATAGAATAGACAGGTAGATACCCACAGGCTCCGGAAAACTTGCCCAAGAAAGACTAGATTCACACCCTGAATGACAAGGTCGAAATCTGTATCAAGATGCAATCCAAGGAGAAATTATTTAAAGATCTAGAAAAGGTAATGACCACATACGAGCATTTGATCAGTGGCATCGACTCAATGCATGAAATACACCACATTCCTTCTCTGGGTGCACTGAGCGAGGAGAAGACGTGGACACAGATAGATCAAGAGATTCAAGCATTTCTACAACCTATCAGACAAGCCACCACTACACCTAATCTTCCCGCATCACAGGAGAACTTGGTTAAGTTTGTCATATCACCAGTTTGAATCTACACTAAACTGGCTTCTTTGGCTAACCAGGTCACACTCAAAAGAGAAACTCTGATTTTGAATGCCTTAGAATGCCTGCACCGGTTAAGGGAAGAAACTCTTCTAGTCTCCCCAGTCGCTGCAGATTATCGCGCATGGTAGAATTTCCTCAAGGAGCAACAAGTTGATGTCCCCGACCTCGCAATCACGTGCACACTCCCATGATCAGATTGCAAGGTGAAAATCCACAGAAGGGGTCGCAAGTCGCACTATCCAGCCAAGTCGCAAGTCGCGCTTTCCAACTAGGTCACAGGTCGCATTGTCCAACTAGGTCGCAGGTCGCATCTTCCATTCAAGTCGCAAGGCATCCCAATGGTCAGGAAGGCAGAAAGTCGGGAAGCCCAAAGGGCAAGTTTTGTTCTATAAAAAATTCCTTCGGGAAAATTGTATGGACCTTTGTTTTGGGACTCAAAGAGATATAGAGCATTGATAGAAGGACTACACATTTTTGAGTATGAATACAAGCATTTGTTAACTCCATTTCTGGATCTGATGTTGATAAATGTGTGAACACTATGAGTATTCTATTTTCGGTTTCTAACATCTTTTGATTAATGAAACTGTGTCTCCAATTACATCATTTCTACATTTCAGTTTTCTAAACATGTGTTAATGGTGCCATGTTTATTTCACTTTCTCAATTAATGTTAATAACTTTGTTTACTGACATTTATATTATCACCAAAACCATTTAAGGAAGTGAAGGGTATTCTGCCATAAAGAAGTGTTTCTTCTATGGTTAGAATAGCGTACAAGCATCACCCTAATGATATGCTATTGACATCATTTCCTTTGGCCTCATGTTTTATAATTCAGCTTGCTACGCATAGTGTTGTATGTTCATTTAATTCATCAATCATGTGTCTTGTATCATCTGAATAATCGTGTGTCTGAAGGTTTGTAGAATCCTACTGAGACCCAAGGAAAGGAGAATTAAGCGGTAGCCAGACCCACACCCCAGACGGGATCCCTATTCCAAATGGTTTAGAGTTTAGTTGGGACTTTTTACCGGGGAGATCCCCTACTGTTGGCCAGACAATTTTTTTCGTCAACACATGGATTCTATATGTTTCTGCTCGAACTTTCCTATTATGGGTTAGAAATGGACTAGCCAAGACCCTAACCTTCTTCATATTTATCATAAAGCCCTGTGGGAGTCTGAATTTCATTTACATTTCTACAATATTTGTCATGGAGTTATGTTGCCCATTCATAAAACCATTTTAATGAGAGAGCTCCTAGAATTTCTAAAGAAGCCAATGCAGATATTCTACCCGTGGCCAGATGGTTTGAAGAGGAAAATTTTACTTATGTCAGTGTTTTTGGGAGTCTTTCTTCCCCTCATTTTCTACCCTACTATGTTCCATATAAACTCTTGGCTAGAGGAATTGCATATCCAACTCTTGTAAATGGTATAATCAAGCAGCTCAGAGATTCTAAGAAAGCCATCTGGCCTACATTCCGATTACAATGTGGTACCTTCGCCCTTTTTTACATAGGTTGTTACTTAAAAAACATGAATGTTAAAATTAATATTAATGCTTCACATTAATCATCAACCCAGGGCAAGTATTTTTATTTCAAAAGTGCAAGCAAAGTATATGCGAGTGAAATAAGAGGTTAACTATTCTAAACCGTTGCAAGAAATTATATCTAATTCTCGAAGTTCAATCAATCAATTCAAAAGTAAACTGTGAAATACTTCAAATCAATCAAAGAATGAAACTCTAGTCTGAACTTATGCAGAAAGTAAACACTCAATGTTGAAATTAAAGATCTTTTGCAATTGAACAACAAGCTTAATGAATTGAACAACAATAGAAAAGAAATATTTAATAAATTGAATAACAATCACCTATTGACATTTTGCAACGGAATTCTCTATAATTCAATTAATAAAAACATTCAGAATTGAACAACAAACCATATGTTCACACTTGCAATGGAAAAAAATCAAGAAATAACAATGTGCATAATTGAACAATAACTACTTAACCACGCTGAAATCAATCTAATAAATGGAAAAAAATCACTCAGTAGTAAAGAAATATTAATGATAAATTCAACCTGATTGAAAAGGAAATCAGAACACACCACACTTGCAATTACTGAATTGAATTGTAATTCTACATAGCGTAAGAATAACTAATTTGCGAGAATCAGTAAATAAACATTTAACACAAAATTGTAGTAGAACTCTCAGGGACCGGGCCCGAAGCCTCCAGAAGTCTTCTGCCAAGAAATACTCAGAATTAGCTTATAACGAAAACTCTTAACTCTTTCATTAATCAATAGAACATGTACATCATCACGAGTTCAAATAATCTGTTTGAATAAATGTTTATTACAGAAAATTACAATACACAGAAAAAGCTCTCATGTTCTCTTTCACCTACAACCTTTTATAACTTTAAGGAGAAACAAAACAGAGAATCGAATCCTCAGGATCAGGAGATCCTGAGGCTTCGCAACTATCAGTCGAATGCTTCAAGAATAGACATGTCTTTCCATCTCTTGTCGATTCACATAACCAGACGCGATTTCATTTGCTATTCTTGACTGCTGCTGTTTGGTCGTTTGGTGAGCAGTTGGTTGGTTCGGATTTCCTATCAATAAAGACAAAAAAGTTAGTTTTTATACTATTAAACACACTATTTATTAATAATTCATTTTACCCTACTTTTACACTATTCTCCTTTGATTTGTTTCTAAAATGAAGGAAAACATATAAAATTTAATAATAAATCAATCTAAAGATGGGGGTAAAACGTACATTTTCCATGGCCCAACATACTCCCCTGCTTACCTTTTTGCATGTCCTCGTGCAAAAAGATGATTGAGGTGTAGTTGAGTTCAGGAATAGGTAGGATATACCCCTTCCCTGTAAAATCTAAAACCATGCTTTTGTTTCACTTTTGCAAATGCCAAGTTTGTATGCCCCTCTAGCAATTCATAATGATGGTGGTAATATTCAGGAGGGTACCATATGATGGGGCATCTATATCTGCATCCTATCCATGTAGGGCCCATGTTTAAAATTAAATTTCTATATAGATGAAAACGAGAAGCAACAACTTTAAAATTACTATAACCAAATGGCTCTCTATTCTTAACGTTATTGGTAGAGGCTTGCCATCTTTGCTTAGATGCTAATAAAGCATCCCCCTGAATATCCTAGAAGTATGCTTTTCCATTATGTACAATATCTTTGTGAATTGGCCCTAGCTTGGCTATCACTCCTTCCTATTGCATAAACCTCTTATGTTGAATGAATAAATGTAGGGGTTTTGTAGGTTCCCCTCCGACCCATAAATCTAATCCATGTTCCCTTTTCTGGAAGATGTTGTAGGCCTTAGCCCATCTAATCTGGTTTTTATCAAAAGACATAAAATCTTGAAACTGAATGTCCCCAATGAATGGACTGGGGTTACTATCTCTTTGATCTTCTAAAAATAAATTGTGCAAGTACAACTCGCACAGAAGGTACTGGACCTATTCATGCTGTTCGTTACAACATTGGACAAATTCTGCAATGGACTTAAATGTAGTAGGCTTCCTTGTTCTAACAACTATGATCTTCAACAACAAATACCTTTCCGATAGAAATAAGGTATAACTGGTGGCTAGTGATCTGCAAGACAACACATCTGAGTAAAGAGAACAAACAACACTAGTTTGTCTCTTAACCTGTTCCAGTTGATCCTGTGCCCTTTTTACTTTCAATCTTTCTTCCTTAAGTTGGGAAAAGGTTTCATCTTCAGTTGCAGTAAGGTAATTAAATCATTTTAGTAATGCCTAATGTTCTTGAAAAGGCACTACTTCCTTCCTATACCGAACAAAGTCTTGTTAAATTTGAATCAATTCATTGCGAAGCTTTTGATTGGAAGCTCTTTGTACAAAAGGGGTATAAGCAGATGTTTCCTTTGTTTGGGTTTGTTTTTTATCTGTAGGTATCAAATCAGTATGCACAGACAATTCAGTTGTCTGCCAGAGTGAGAATTTGTAAGGTATCTTTTGAACACCTAATTATCCTACATTAATCATCAATCTCGGAGTGACTTTTTATTTCAAGAGTGTACTCTATCTGAGGCTGCAATTATCTAAGAGTAATGCTATGAAGATGTAGTACAGAATGTTAAATGCAAAAGTAAGAAATGCTTGTAAAGAAATATAATTATAGTGACATGAATGGAAAAAAACCTTAATTAAACCAATCTGCAAAACATTGATCAGGGATACAGTAGCAATAACTCCTTCCCTTAGAAATCGATGCGAGATAACCAATCTGGGGACTTGGAAGCAATAACCAGTGTCCTCTACAGTTGGTGATCTTTAAAGCAATCGAAATGAAAACAACTTCAATATTCGTGCTAATGAAAGTAACTTAAAAGGAACAAAATATGGAAAGGAACAACAGCATGTAAATATAACTCATCTATTTGCTAATCGAAAGCTATGAATAAACAATGAACAGAAGTGGAACAACAATATGAAATGAACAACAATTACAACTCTAACGCAATCAAGCAACTAGATTTCCACACTTCAATCCTGTCGACAGCCAATTACTGTGCAACAATGAATTATAACAAATCATAAATTAATGGAACAACAACTCGAATCAGATACAGAACAACAAAGCTTTATAATGATAACAAGATAACCGAACAACAAATGTGATTCTTGTAAAGGATGAAATAGAAATGCAATTTGTTAATAAATCTGTATTTGATCTAACAACAATAAATCAGTTCTGTAACATTAAACACACTTCACACAACAGTAAAGAAGAATTAAAAATACAAACAACGAAGTGATTCCACCAGAGTCGGGCCCTTAGCGTCAGTGAAATACTGCTGGGCTAATTCAGAACTTTAGAAGATGAACGAAACGCGTTTCTTATATTAAGCAAACATAAAGCATTACAGAGGAGGTTCTCTCGAAGCTGAGAGTCAATAAAACATTATATTACAGAGGAAATGTTTAAATGTAAAGCCTTTCGACCAACTCATTGACTGATTGTTACTAAAGGACATTACTTTATATATCAAATCTCGACGGAAAATTCAAGGAATAAGATGAGTTTGAACAACGATTCCTCAGGATCGAAGGATCCTGAGGGATTCACTCCTCTTTGTTTAGTTATCATCCTGTTTACTCTGACTGAGGCTGAGTTGTCCCCTGCCTTTTCTTGGCAATTCGTTCGGATCTCCTTGCCTTTGGATGGATATGGTTCAATGCTGATGGATCAGCAGTTACATGAATTTCAACCCCGCCTTTGGTACAACTGTTCAATTCGTCGAATTCTTGTTTTGTCAACAAAAAGTAACCTTTAGAAATATTTTTACAATAAACATAAACCTTTCCAATCCTATCATAATTCTTACAATAAATTACCTTTCCAAGGCAAAAAGGAGTATGTCTATGGTAAAAGAATGAGAAGATACATAGTAATTTTATACCTTTTTCACTGCCCAACATACCCCCCTACTTAATCTTTTTCATTTCCTCATGAAAACTATAGTTCACATGGAGAGCAGTCAAAGAATAAGCCGGATAAGGTTTGTCATCGACAGGCCTAAAACCATGTAGTGCAGCTAATTCCTCAAAAAAATGTTCTATCTATCCTTCAGGGAGTTCGTAAATAGCTTTGTAGTCCGAATCAGGGTACCATGCAATAGGGTTGCAGAACCTACATCCTAACTAGAATGGTCAATATTTTAAAATGATATGGCTATAGGAAATCAAGCGGTCTGCAGCTAGCCCAAAGTTTCTATAATTAAATGGTTCCCTATTTTGCACATTCTGATTGAAGGTTCTCCACCAGACCTTAGCTGCTATATAAGCTTGGTTTCTAATGGATAAGAAATAATCTGTTCCATTCAAAATAATTGATTTGTGGACAGGCCCCAATGCTTGGATAACGCCTTCCTTTGTCATCAAAATTTTCTGTCTAGCCCAAAATTGGGATGGGTTCTGAGGTTCACTCCTAACCCACAAATCTAATTCGTTTTCTTGCATTTGGAAAGCATTATAGGCTTTAAGCCATTTTAATTGATTCACGACAAAGAAAATGAAAACCTGATATTGAACATCTCCCACAAAAGGGCTAGGGTTTGACTCACAATCATTTTCAAGTACTAAATTATGCAGGTAAAATTCACACAAAAGGCGCTGTACTTTGATCCCATAAAGTTTGCAGCACGATACAAAGTCATCTATGGTTTTTAGCTCTATGGATTTCCCTGCCCTAACTACCTTGATCTTTAGTTGTAAATATCTTTCTAGTAAAAACAAAGCATAGTTTTTGGCGATGCATCTATAGGCTAAGAAATCAATATACAAGGAGCAGAGAGTGTCCATTTGATTGTAGGCTAGTTTTAGTTGGTTCATTACCTTATCAGCCTTTTTCTCTGCTTTCCAACATTTTTCATGAGCTTCAGCTTCTGCTTCATGAATAATTCTCATTTGTTGCTGCAATTCCTGATATCTCTTTCTTGGGACAGTGTCTTCCTCCAATCTCTGCCTTCCTATTCGGGCCTGTGCCAACTCTTCTTGGAGTCTGGCCAGTGTCAGATCACTAAAAGTGTGTTGGCTGCTAGATTGCATATTTTTACTTGAAACAGGTTCCTCTGGAACAGCTTGTGTTGGAACGGCTGTTTGCTGCTCCGCATCCTCATAATTAGGCTCAGGTATGGTTTCTTCTGTAACTTGGGGGTTCCTATTAGTGGTCACCTTTCTCTTTTTCAAAATTCTTTTGGTAGCAATGCTTCTTCTCTTAGGGGCTCGCTTAGGCATCTGTTTCATTCTCAGAACCCTAATGGTTTGCCTGAGCTGTTCTACTAGTTTATGAAGCTTTATTCGTTCCCTGCGAAGCTTCTCAATCTCAGTTGTTTTCTCCCTCTTTCTTAATGGAAAAGCCGCTCCTTTATCTAAACCCGTTTTCTCAACAGGGTTTTGGTCTATATCAGCCGTGCCTTCAGTCAAATTCTCTTCTTGATCTTCTTCTTGGGGTTCTTCTTCCACATTCATATGCCCTTGGCTAAATTCTTCAGGAATCATATTCTCAGTTGACTCTGCAATCTCTTAGGGGCTTCCAAGTTGAGGTATTGCTTCGGTGTTCTCTTTCTCCTATTCACGCCTCTCAGGAGAAGCAACCCTAGCTTCGCTAGGGTTTGTTGTTTCATTCAACATTTCTCCAGCTGTTTCTTTATCGTTAGAAGAGTACTCTGGTAGTTGATTAATATCAATATTAAGGTCCAAAGGGCTATGAGGTTGTGCATAATCACTCATATTGGCTAAAAGCTGGGCCAATTGGTCTTCCTGTAAAGGGCTTACGATAACATTTTTGGGAGGCTCTGTTCCTTCTTTATCACTGCTATGTTGGTCTTCGTCCTCCTCATAGGTATGATAGCTTCCTTCCTCCTCATCCGAGTACCGAATTTCTCCTTCAATTTCTTCTTCCTCAGTATTTCCTTCGATTTCTTCTTCCTCATTATTTCCTTTCTCTACACTGGATTTCTTTTCACTACCGGTGTGGCAACTTATTTCTTCCTCGTCCAAGTAATGAATTTCTCCTTCCAATTTCTCTTCCTCATTAGTACGAGGGCTTACTCCCTCCAATTGTGGAGGTTGTTCATCCTTTGAGCTATGCAATTCTAGGGGTTGGTTACTGCTGCTCGGAAGTCCTTCCACCATCCTCCTACTTCGTTTTGAACGGAGGGAATGTCTGTGAGTAGATGGCTCAGCTATTGAGCCAGCCATCCTCTTCCATTTTGGAGTAGGTAAAGCTAACCCTCCGTCAATGGAGAATATCAACTCTTCCTAGCTGGTCTGTTGTTGGGCGAGGCTATGAATCACTATTAATCAAATTAGACAATGGTGGCTGACCACCATATCTGAATGTTGAGCTTTTCTTATACCATGAGTAGTATCATGCAACAAAGAATTTAAAAATGCAGGCAAATTAATGGTGCATTTATGTTTTAATACAACTAGTAGCTTAAGGTGGCGAGGTCTTACCACATCTTTTCTTCCGTCGCACGTTATATAAGCCTGCACAATCTTGGCCAACTCTGTCCATGGTTCTCCTAATGATGCTGGCTGAAATCCTTTGCCTTTGATAACTAATGTCTGTCTATCATCTTGAAAAATCTTCATGGCTTCTCGAACCCTAATATTTTTCTGAGTCCAAATAGTCCCTTGCACTGGGATGCCAGACACCTCTGCAATTATTTCATTAGATACAGTTATCTGTCTTCCTCTGACCATGGAGGATCCTTCCTGCAAGTTCTGTAAAAATTCGATGGCCACTTCTTTATGGGGTTTTTGCATCCTCATGAAATATGTAATCCACCCTAGTATTTCTAAAATTTCTCGTGCAACATCAGAAACAATCAGCACCTATGGTTCATTGCGAATTGGCCATCCTCCCATCGTCTCTGCACTCTGTTAGTTTTTCTCAACACAGTAATCACAATGTAACAACACAACACAGTGAATTGGAATAATGTCGTTGAAATTTTTTTATTTCCTAAAATGCAGGGATTTGGTTCACATACAGGTAAAGAAATCTTGGGATGTGATCTGCATGCAGACACCCGTGCCCCCTGAATGGATGATAGGTCGTCCTTGATCGTCAATTGAGAGATTCAAGTGTGGCACAACAGTAGTACAACAGTAAAAATCAGGCGTAATTATGATACATTCAATCAAATTATAGAAATTACTGAACTCAATGTGTGTGATGAATCGGTAATGGATAGAAAATCATTTTGTAATGATTCAAATATGAGGAGAAGGGATAGCATAATATAAACATAAGTAAAATTGCATTATTTACCATTTCAAACTAATATGATCGATTTGTAATGATTTTCATGTATAATAGGTTCGAAAGTAAAGGTAAAGGATTCATATTTTCATTTGATATTTAAATAGAGATATAGGAAAAGGGTTAAATATAACTATTGATGTGTATAAATGTGACTCCAATACCATCAGCAGAGCTCTGTTGCCCACAGGTGTCCATAACCTTGACAGAGTTGCTTTCTTACCCATAGAACCATTTTCCTTTATTTATACTAAGGAAGTGCTTTTTGTTAAATATCATGACAGAGGCCATTGTGCTGGCTTGGTGACCAGATAAACCACAATGCCATTCACCGGGAAGAAGTGAAAGGTGGGCAGGCTGGCTCATGATGAGACCTCCTATTCCAAATACTTCTTGATTTTTTCAATTGTCTCTTGGAACATTTCCCTAGTTTGGTGGCCATGATGGGAATGCCACTTCACTGCCTTCCTTATGATCACGGTAGGCTAGCTCTTGATGAGACCCCCTATCCTCCATCTGCAAAATCATAAAATTATTAATAAAATATGTAAATATTTTTCTTTTTCATATAGCACTTTTCCTTAATTATTCATAAAGGATGGCTCAACACTCCTTAAGAGTAGGGATGGTGGAAGAAGTCTGAACATCTCAATAGAAAAGAATATGCCCTATTCCTATTCCGTAAATAAAAATCAAAGAAAGTTATAGCATATGGGAAAGAACCAGTCATGATAAAGATAATCGATCAGATTAATTCAATGGTAATAAAATAGCAAAGTTATGTTATTGATCATGCCCCTTTTTCCTTTTTTCTTGTCATTACTAGACAATTTCCTTAAAATTGATGATTTATTTTGATTTTATGATTATAGTAAGCTTTAATTTGTATGATTGTATATAAATGATATATTTTCCTTTAGAAGAGTGATAAAAAAAATTCAAAATGTTGGCTTAAAACAAAAACAATCCACTCAAAAAGGTGTTGTTCCTTTAAAAAGAACGACAAAAACAATCTGTGGAACTATTGTTCCTTTTGAAAGGAATAGCAAAAATACTTTGCGGAAGTGTTGTTCCTTTAGAAAGGAACAACAAAAGCACTTTGCGGAACTGCTGTTCCTTTCGAAAGGAACAACAGAAGTGTTGTTCCTTTGGAAAGGAACAACAAAACAAATGAAATAAACATAATTTTTTCTTTTTTTTTAAAGAAACTGAATTTCATGAAACAAACGATGAAGAAATAAAGAAATGATATAAACAAAAAATTTAAAAAATGAATTTCGTAAAACAAGAATCAAGAAAATGAAAAATTCTTTATGTACAAAAATTAAAAAAAAGGAATGATTTAACAAACTGGTGCCGAGGAGGATTTCTCCCCTTCAGCGAAAATTTCCATGGTAGAATCTTCCCGTAACTGTTGGTAAAAGGATTCCTGGGTAAGCGGTTTATGATACAATCGTACTCGATGACCGTTTACCTTAAAAGGATGTCCATATCCGTCAATGGTAGCTAATGTAATAGTGCCATTATCATGCACTTTTTTTATTTCATAGGGTCCAAGCCATCGTGTTTGGAGTTTCCCTAGGAAATCCTGAAACCTAGAATCATATAGGAGTGCCCAATCTCCTTCGTGGAAGATATTTTCTTTGATATGGGTGTCATGCCATTTGGATCTCTGTTGCTGGATCAATGCTGTGTGATGAAGAGCAGAGAGCCTAATTTCATCTAACTCATTAATTTGCTGTAGTATTTTAGCCTGGGCCTCATTCAGATCTAGACCCACCTTCTGAGCTGTTCTCAACGTCTGAATTTCAAACTCTATTGGAAATATGGGTTCTTTTCCAAATACCAATTGATATGGTAAATATCCTGTAGTAGGTCTCCACGTTGTTCGATATGCCCACAATGCTTCTGGAAATCTGTAGGCCCAATCTCGTCTGTGTGAGGCAACGATTTTTGTTAATATAGATTCAATTACTTTGTTCGTGCTCTCTACTTGGCCATTGGCCTGTGGGTGATATGGAGTTGTAATCTTGTGCTGAATGTGGTAGTTTTGCAGTGTTTCAGCTAATTTATTACCTACAAATTGTGGTCCTCCATCTGTGATTATGTCCTTTGGGAGGCCATAGCGCACAAATATTTGGAAAAGAAACTGTATTACAGAGTCCTTTGCAGCTTTTGAAAGAGCGTCTGCTTCAACCCATTTGGTGACATACTCAGTTGCAACTAGGATGTATGTTTTTTGGTTTGATGGAGGGATAATAGGACCAACAAAGTCAAGGGCCCAACGTTCAAATGGTTCAATCACTAGTTGAGGGTTCAAAGGCATTTCATCAGACTGCCCGGGGCGACCTGCCCTTTGGTAGCTATCACAGGCTTGCACAAATTTCTTGGCATCTTTAAAGATAGTAGGCCAATAATAGCCTGTTTGTAAAACTTTATGGGTAGTTCTAAAATCTGCAAAATGCCCGCCACACTGTCCATCATGGCATGCTTTCAAGATGTCAAATACTTCATCCTCCCTAACGCATCTCCTTATTTGTATATCTGCACCTGTATGAAATAGGTAGCGCCCAATCCAAGAGAATCGAGTACTATAGTGTATTATCTGCTTTCGTTCATTAAGGGATAGATGTTTAGGTAATTTACCTATTGCCAAATAGTTTGCTATATCAGCATACCACGGTGTTCTGATAGTAACAACAAAGAAATGTTCATCTGGAAAGTGGTCTTCAACTGCTTCTGTATATGTTGGCTTTGGCATTCTTGACAAAAATTCAGCTACAGGGTTCTCTTTCCCAGGTCGATCTTTGATTGTGATGTCGAATTCCTGCAGTAAAATTAACCATCTCGTCACTCTTCCATTTGTAACAGGTTTATTTGCTAAAAATTTAATGGCAGAGTGATCAGTATATAGTACTATAGGATACCCAGTTATATAATGTCTAAACTTATTTATAGCATGAACTACAGCTAAAAATTCTTTCTCAGTCACAGTATAATTTAATTCAACAGGGGATAGATTTTTGCTAATATAATAAATTGCATATGGCTTCTTGTCTTTCTCCTGCCCAAGTACTGCTCCAATTGTTGTGTCTGAGGCATCGGATGAAATTTGGAATTGCAAATTCCAATTTGGGCCCCTTAGCACTGGGGCTGTTGAAACAAGCTTTTTCATATCATTAAAGGCGTTGTCACATTTATCTGTCCAAATGAAATTAGCATTTCCAGTCAGTGCATATAAAGGTGCAACTATTCGAGAATAATGTTCTATAAATATTCTATAGTAACTAGAAAATCCAAGAAAGCTACGTACCTCTGTTTGTGTGGTGGGTGTGGGAATTAACAAGATTATTTGAATTTTAGCTGGGTCCACTTGAATTCTAGCTGCTGAAATATAATGCCCTAAGATAACTCCTTCGGTCATCATCATAAGACACTTTTTGTGGCTTAAACAAAGCCTAGTGTCAATACATCTTTGCAATACCTTTTCTAGGTTTTCCAATGTAGGCTCAAAATCATCCCCATAAGGTGTGAAATCATCCATATATACTTCGAGGCCTTCATTTATTAAGTCTGCAAAGATGCTGAGAATTTCCTTTTGAAATGTAGCAAGGGCATTGCATAGGCCAAAAGGTAGGACTCGGTAGGAAAATGTCCCCCATGGACAGGTAAAAGTAGTTTTTTCCTGGTCTTCAGGGGCAATCTGGATTTGATTGTACCCACTGAAGCCATCGAGGAAAGAAAAGAATTTCTTTCCTGCCAATGTGTCTAATACCTGGTCAATGAAAGGAAGGGGAAAGTGGTATTTCTATGTTGCATTATTAAGTTCACGATAATCTACATATATTCTCCACTTTCCGTTATTTTTTGGTACCACTACTAATGGAGAGACCCACTTGCTATCAGATATTGGGTAGATGAAATTAACATCCAATAGTTTTTGTAATTTAGCTTTCACAATATCTTTGAGGTGAGGGTTTAGTCTTCTTTAGGGTTGGTGAATGGGTCTTGCATATTTTTCGATATAGATGTGGTGTGTACACAATTGAGGGTCAATTCCTTTCATATCGGGGTAATCCCATGCAAAGGCTGCTTTGTATTTTCGTAATAATTGGACCAATTTCTCTTCTTGTTCAGCAGTGAGATTTTTGTTAATGTTTAGAGTTTTTCCCGGCTTAATTTCTACAATCTTGCGATTGTACATAGAAGTAGTAGGTATTGCTTGATCAGGAATATCTTTTAGGATGATCTTCTTCTTATTTATTATCGAATGCTGCCTTGATCATGTGACATTGAAAATGAGATCTGGTTTGTGGTTTATTAATGAAACTATTAATGATATCATCCTCTATTTGATCTTTAAAATAAAGAGCATTTTCTATAGTTAGAGGTGATCTCATATTTTCCATTAGATATGATGCAGGTCATTTTTTTGTTTTGATTATTGATAGAATTGGCTGGGCTGGGGGATATAGGGCTAAATTCTTGACATAGTTTCCCCTTGTTATTGTCATGTTGCCTTGTCGACATCCAATATAAGCATCGACAGTTGCCAACCAAGGTCTACCTAAGATTAATGGGTGTCCATCTAGCCGGTTCTTTGGATTGATAACCAAGAAGTCAGCAGGGTATTCCCAGGAATCTACGGATACCATTACATCTTGTAGTGTACCCTCTGGTTTGACTACCGATCGGTCAGCCAATTCCAACAAGGTTGTTGTTGGTTCTAGTGATGTAATGGCAAGTTTTTGACAGGTAGTAGTTGTTAGAATATTTATTGCTGCTCCCAAATCAATTAAGGCATTTGGAAATGATTTCCCATTGATTTGGACTATCACTATAGGATTTCCTGGGTCTTCATATTTGATATGTGTTTCCATCCCTGATAATAAGTCAGATAAAGTACCGACTATTTGGACATTTGGATTTGTGGTTGGTCTCCTATTTGGCTTCTTTATGCATAATTCCTTAATGGTTTTTGCATATATAGGAATGTCTTGAATAGCTTGGAGGAGAGGGATTTTTATACACAAATTTTTTAATTCTCCCAGAAGATCAAAATTAGGTTGTTCTAATGGACGAGGTATAATTAATCATTCTAGGAATGGTGGAGAGGAAGTTGTTACTTGTTGTTGACTTTGTTGTTGATTTTGTTGTTGAACTTCCTTCTCATTTTGTAATGTTTGTTCTACAGGTAACAGATCTTCAGTATGAGCATCATTGTTTCTCTTTGTTTCTACTATGCGCCCATATCTTAATTGAAGATCATTGCACTCCTTCAGTTCAGTTTCTAATTCTGGGGGTTCTATTATTTGGACAGACTGAACTGGCCTATTGTTTGGGTTTGGGTTGGGTTGGGCTGGGAGTTGCTGTCTTAAGTTTGTCTGGGGGTTTGTATAGGGAGCTGGCAGTGTAGGTTGAGAGAGAGGAATTGATTCAGCTGGCTGATTTGTAGGTTTTTTCCAGTTTGACTACCGGGCCTGACTCTGGGAAGTAGAGGGGGACCATTGTGTAGGATAGTTATTTTTCCAAAATGGTGGGCAGAAAGGAAAGCTAGGCCAATTATTTTGGTTTGTTTGATTTGGCCAAGATGTGGGAGGAAATGGCTGTTGTGACCAATTGGGGAAAAGTGGTTGATTTTGCCACATCCCACTATATTTTTGAGCATTATACTGAGGAGGCTGAAAATAAAATGGATCGTTTGGCATACCTGATTTTCATGGCTGCCATTGTCGGTGCTGATTAAGCAGACATACCACTTCTGATTCTTCTTCTGGCTCCTTATAAACTGCTTTTAGGCCAGGAAGCGAAGGGCATCCCTCTGTAGGGTGATCTTTCGTACAAATGGCGCAGACTTTAATCACATCCAACGGGCATTCTTTGTGGCTATGTCTCTTCCTACACCTGGGACAAAATATTGCCAAATTTTGCTCTGCTTCTGCTTGTTTCTGTTTGGCTCGCATGATATCGAACTACATTGTTAGAGTCCCAAGTATGTCTGTCTTAAAGTCTTCTAGAAAATTTTCAATCTCTGCGCGAGTTACACCTTCATTAGAGGTCTTATTTTCCCTTGTAATTATATCACGTTCTGCTGATTTTAACCTTGTATTGCCCCTCGAATTCCTTACACAAATCAATGATGCTAGGATAACTTTCCTGATATATATCACCTTTTCCCATAATATTCAATGTTTCAACCCATTGATCTTTCATTCCCCTAATTAATGTGGTTTTCAAAACATTATCAGGTAAGGGTAAAGATGCATAAGAGGATCTCTGAAGATTGTATTGAAACCATTCCACATATTCTTCCAAAGTTTCATTTAGTTTCGCTGTCATTTGGAATATTTCATCTTTTAGTTCCCGAGAACTGCAATAATCTTGATATTTCTTTAAAAATGCAGCCTTCATATGATCCCAATCAGTTATGACACCCCCACCTAATCCCATAAACCATCGCAAGGCTGCCCCTTTTAATGTAGAAGGGAATAGTTTTAGTTTTTGGGCATCGGTGGTGTAATCATATCCCCTACATAACACATCAAATTCAAATAGAAATGCATCTGGATCCTCTGATGTTAAGTCATGAAATGTGGGAATATGTTGAAGGGGAATGGCCTTCATAGGCGCATTGACTGCAGTATCTACTATAGGATATTGCAGCATAGAGGTTTGCTGGGGTGTCTGCTGGTTCTGATTTTGGTTCTGGGCCATTTGATCGAAGATATGCCAATATCCCTCTGGGATTTCCAAGGAATTTCTAGGTTGACGAGCAGGGGCAGGAATGGCTTTGACAACACTCCCTTTGTCTGGAATAATAATTATTCCCTGTTGACCTATTGTTTGAGGTGATTCAGGACCTTGGTTCTGAATATGTTGAACAACACTTCCCTTATCTAGGCTGCCTATTGTTTGGGCGATTTTAATAGGAGATTTTGAGTCTCTGGTTTCTCCCGTTTCCCCTTCTCCTTCTCGTAGATTGCTAAAGTTCCCTTCTTGAAGGAAACTTATGCAAGAATTCTCAATTTCTTGGGAATCTTGCTCAATTCCCTCTGTTTGACTGTGTATCTCAGCAAAGGCTTCAGATGGTGATTCTGTAACCTGAAGGGAACTAGTAGGCTGTCTAGAAATAGATCTTATAAATCCTACTGATGGCTGAGATTCAATTCTCTTAAGGATTTCGTCAATAAAAGTTGTTCGCCCAAGGGTCACCAGTCCCTTAGGTTTTTCAGTTTTAGGAGGAATTTTGTTTTGCTTAGTTGGTCTATTCATTCAAGAAAACAAATCTTCATTCCTACCTAAAGAAAGAAGCTTACCTACTTCTGCTGTGAAGCGGGCTGCGAGCAAGTGTGTTTCTTGCCCAGTGCGCAGGTTCTTACCTTTTGTCTTTAATACCCAATTCTTTAATACCCAATTCTTCGCAAGCAGAAGAAAATCAGCTATGCATCACTCATTTGAAATGGCATACACTCTCCCTGGAAACGGTGCCAAAATGTTGAGGTATAAAAAGGTATCTTTTGAACACCTAATTATCCTACATTAATCATCAATCCGGGAGAGACTTTTTATTTCAAGAGCATGCTCTGTTTTAGGCTGCAATTATCTAAGAGTAATGCTATGAAGATGTAGTACATAATTTTAAATGTAAAAGTAACAAATTCTTGTAAAGAAATCTAATTACAGTGACATGAATAAAAAAAAACCTTAATTAAACCAATTTGCAAAACATCGATCAGGGATACAATAGAAATAACTCCTTCCATTAGAAATTGATGCGAGATAACCAATCTGGGGACTTGGAAGCAATAACCAGTGTCCTCTACAGTTGGTGATCTTTAAAGCAATCGAAATGAAAGCAACTTCAATCTTCGTGCTAATGAAAGTAACTTAAAAGGAACAAAATCTGGAAAGGAACAACAACATGTAACTATAACTCATCTATTTGCTAATCGGAAGCTATGAATAAACAATGAAAAACAATGGAACAACAATATGAAATGAACAGCGATTACAACTCTAACACAATCAAGCAACTAGATTTCCACACTTCAATCCTGTCGATAGCCAATTACTACGCAACAATGAATTATAACAAATCATAAATTAATGGAACAAAAACTCGAATCATATACAAAACATCAAAGCTTTATAATGATAACAAGATAACCAAACAACAAATGTGATTCTTGTAAAGGATGAAATAGCAATGCAATTCATTAATAAATCTGTATTTGATCTAACAACGATAAATCAGTTCTGTAACATTAAACACTCTTCACACAACAGTAAGCAAGGATTAAAAATACAAACAGCGAAGTGATTCCACCAGAGCCGGGCCCTTAGCGCCAGTGAAATATTGCTAGGCTAATTCAGAACTTTAGAATATGAATGAAACGTGTGTCTTATATTAAGCAAACATAAAGCATTACAGAGGAGGTTCTCTCGAAGCCGAGAGTCAATAAAACATTATATTATAGAGGAAATTTTTAAATGTAAAGCCTTCCGACCAACTCATTGACTGAATGTTACTAAATGGACATTACTTTATATATCAAATATTGATGGATAATTCAAGGAATAAGATGAGTTAGAACAACGATTCCTCAGGATCGAAGGATCCTGAGGGATTCGCTCCTCTTTGTTTAGTTATCATCCTATTTACTCTGACCGAGGTCGAGCTGTCGCCTGCCTTTTCTTGGCAATTCGTTCGGATCTCCTTGCCTTTGGCTAGATATGGTTCAATGCTGATGGAGTAGCAGTTACATGAATTTCAACCCCGCCTTTGGTACAATTGTTCACTTCATCGAATTCCTGTTTTGTCAACAAAAAGTAACCTTTAGCCATATTTTTAAAATAAACATAAACCTTTCCAATCCTATCATAATTATTACAATAAATTACCTTTCCAAGGCAAAAATGAGTATGTCTATGGTAAAAGAATGAGAAGATACATAGTAATTTCATACGAAAATACATAGTACTTCACACTAATCGCCCAACAATGGTTTCCTGGTTATGATCTGTCATTGGCATAGAGGATTTCCTGGATTGATAGTGGTTTGGCCTAGACTTTCTATTTCCTGGATAGCCATAGTGTTGTGGGTCTTACCTTTGTTTATGGTTGGTTTTCATGTGCCTTTAGCTGTGGGTTGATTTATTAGTTCCTAGAAGCCTTGGATGGAAAAACACTCTAGATTCCCTGTAATAGCTTGGGTTGAGTTACTAGTCTTGGAATCCTTGGCTGGAAAAATGCTCTGGAAGCCCTTGGTGGGTTGAGTTATTAGTCCTCGAAGCCCTAGTTGGAAAAACACTCTGGAAGCCCAACGATAGTCGTGGTTTGAGTTACTAGTCCTGAAAGCCCGTGTCCAAACAAACACCCAAGAGCCCTAGACAACTTGGGTATATACCAATCTGGTGATGGTTGTTATGTCTGACTATGAGTTGGAATCATTGATTGAGGGTTGAGGTGGTCTGGCCTCTGGAAGCCCTAGTTTGGTTTTGATGGATTTGTTTTATGAGATCCAAAATTCATGCTTGGAATATGGCACGGGGTTGACTAGTTCAAGATATATTTGGCTTAGCCATATCTACAATCAGGTGCAATGTGAAAGTCCCAAACTTGGTTTCATTTTTATTATGCCAATAAGAGCTCTTTTCCTCTTGTATTGATGGGTAAATATTCTTGTTATTATGTGGCTTATATGGTTTTTATGTGCTCATCATTTATGTTGTTCATATGTTGGTTATGAATGTGTTTTAGGATAGTGATGATGTATGGATCTCATCATGTTTTGAGTTGTAAATGAATGAACAACATATTTATGACCAAATAGATGATAACAAAGTTAATGGTATGAGGCAAAAATGCTTCTTAGAGATTGTCAGATAAGTATGAGACCCCTATGCTGAGATATATTATTTAAACTTGTATATTACATATTTGTGACATGTTTGACGAAATTCCTATCATGGCCAGTAGGGGTTTAGTCAAGTCCTTGTTCAAGTATTTGTATTTAAATCATTATTCCTCTATTATCTTTTAATTCTGAAAGTGTCATGGAGTTCTGGGAAATGACTTGGGCTCTGGTCCTGAAAAAGTTGCACAAAAATTAGGGTCGCAGACTCTGAACTACTAGGAAAAGTCCCCAGTCACATGCATACCCATGTTGTGTGTGTGATTGGATGTTTCTAGTCGAACTCTTGCCCATGTGAAGGGGGAGACTGGGGGATTGATGCATGAACAAAGTTAGGGATGGCTCCTAAGTGTTATGTATCATGTGCAAAAGGTCTGTATTATTGTGTGGTGTCGGTTCCACTTCCTTAGGTGACCTAGGAGGTTGAATCAGATCATAGTAACTCTTCATCACATGTTTACCCCAATTGGATTTTTACTTGGGTAAATTTGAGAGGAGGGTGTTATAGAGTGGTATCAGAGCATGGTTCAACACTTGGACTAGATGGGAGGAATGTGTTTGTTGTACATACATGTGAGTTGCATATGTGTTATGTATGTTTGTGATCTGCGTGTTTTTGTAAAAGGAATGGTGTACGCTTGCTGCGCTTGTGTCACCATGTGGAATTTTGCGATTTTGTTTGGGATGTGTTAGTCATAATGCATGCCACTTTTATATGTTGTTATGCAAGAATTTTCTATACAGGAAGCTGGCGTACGTATATTAGCGCCGTATATGCATTGTATGTCCTCTTGTATGTAGTTTATGTCATGATGATGTTGTTGGATGTTATGACGCATTGATGGCTGAGATAGAGCAGGATATGCAAATCATCAAGGCAAAGTTACAAAACCAGATTTCAGGGTAAGATCATATCATCATACAAGTATTGTATGTTTGGCATGCAAGTATGTTAGTTAAGGGATTGTTATAAGAGTTAGGGTTACTTATATACATGTTTGTCATTTTATTTTTGTTATGGTTATATGTATGATAGATGTTAGTTAATTAGTGTGATAATATGTACATGTGTTGGTTAGTCAGGCATGGTATTAACTTGATGATTATGTTATATGTTGTTTTTGATGATTATGTTATATGATTAACTTGTTCCTTTTATGTGTTAGTTAAATTGATGATTAGGGTTATTGTATTAAGATCTTGATGTTATATGTATCATTTTGATCTGGATTGGCCTACTAAAATGGTTATGGTTATGATATTCGGGTATGAGTTAATATGTTGTGATATTATTGTTGGGTGCAGAAATTGCAGTTAAGCAAACTCCTTCAACACTTAATTGTCAACCTGGGGGTTTCGTAAACTTAGAGACGGAGCACAGGAAATGCCATAAATGGTATGAGATTTTCCTATCTCTATTCCTACTTTGATTTCAATATTGCAAAACAAAAAAGAAATCTCACACAACAATTTACACCAAACAAATTCTAGTGCTGGAAAAAAAAAAGTACTTTGAGAAGAAACCAATGAAAGGAACTTTCAAACTGCTACAAGAAATCCTAATTACCGGAGTGAAATTCTATGTTTATCTTCAGTATAGTTGTTGACAGATTAGAAATTGGGCCCTTTGAAGAGATCTGCCTTCTTTAAGGATTTTCCATCCTGCATTAAGTTGTTTTCCTATACTTGTGCAATCTGCTTGCACTAGTATAGGCACAAGGCTTATGTGCTAGAAGTATATTTTACACTTATACTGGAGATTTATGTATTTATGAAGGCGATCTTAGCCTTAGGACTAGAGCACTTTGTTCCTGTATCAGGATATTGATTCTAGTACCAGAACAGAGGTTCCTGCACCAATTTCCAATTACTTTCAGCAAAAATTAAAGAGCACGTTAACTATGAAAAGAATTTGCAAAGGCCAACAGATCTTTGAAATAACTTCCACAAACAAAAGAATGCTTCAACCAAACTAAAATTCGCAATGAAAATGAACTTCTAAATAAATATGAACTTCGAAATGAAAATGAACTTTATAACCCAAAGCACACCTTCTTCAATCAGGGAACTCTTTCATGTCGTCAAATAAATTATATAAGTATAACAACAGGATTTATCCCTGTAATAGTTACTCACATAAATCAGATCTGCCTTTTAATATTATTAACTCAGAAAGGTTCTCTTTAATAATTCAAAATAATTTTTAATCCTTTCCCTAAAAGTGTAAAGTGCAAGTATAGATCAATGTGTTGTAACAACGTTCATTCCCTAATTACCAACATCTTTAATCCCTAAGATTTTAACTCTTTCTATTAAAAATACTTCTATATGATAATGAACACTCACTTGCAGAAATGTATCGAATCTTTGTAAAAGAAAGGAATGAAAAATATTTGTTGTAATGAGCCAACAAAATCAAGCTGCAGAACTGTAAATGCACTAGTGCAAGAATAACGTGCTTGCACGATCCAGGCAGAAGTAAACTAAGATTTGAAAAAGGAAATTACTGAAGGTAAAATTAATTAACATTCACACCATGTACCCGTCACACATTGAATATTGATGAAATAGAACCATAAATCTTGTGAAATAATGAAACATAAGCTTAACTCACACCTTGCATGTAAATGAAATCAACACACACCTTTAACAGAACAAAAGAAAAAGGGAGAATGAAATGGGTTGGTTGGGCCCTAGCCAACCAGCTCGTTTCCCATTTTAGGAAACTTGAATCTTCAGCACTCAGAGATGCATCAGTAAATAATTGAAATACAGGATGAAAATATCATGGCACAACTCCTTTGTTTTAATTTCAAATCATAAAATATACCTTATGAGTTCGGACCCAGCTCAGAACGAGGGTGACAACAACAAAATCAAAATTTCACCCGAGTTACAATAGCATTGCTATCGCTCTCTAACTAATTCCTATCTGAAATCTATATTTTATACAACCCTTAGGCCTACGACCATAACGAAATTACATACATTCATTCCAATCCAAGCCTTTTGGCTGAAAGAAAAATAACATTTGTGTTACAAAATAAGCCTGTGGTTGTAACAAAGTGCTAATATAATCGTTGGTCAGCGACCTAATCTCGACCATATCCCTGACTTTCCTCTGCTATGATTCCAAATCAAGATGACCGCAACTAAACAAGACAAATTGGAACGAGATGCCTGCGTTTAGGCAATGATTTGTCACGGGAGTTTAGGAGCGAGTGGTTGCCAATGGTGCGGGAATATACCTACGCTTGACCATGCTAATGAAATGATTAATACATTTTCCTATAAAATAATTTAGGAAAGAAAGTATTAGTTTAAAGAAATATTAAAGGCATAAAATCTATTAAAAATGATTAATTAAGTGCTTTGTAAACCTTAAATATGAAATATAAAGCTAGTGCAGGAATAGACATGATTCTTGGAATAGTGCAGGAATAAGGAGGCTTGAAAGAATAAAACAGAGGTTTAAGGTAGTGGTTTTGAAGTAGGAAGGGGGTCAAAATGAAGAATTTTAGAATACCAACATCCTCCCATCCCTAAGTTGTTGTGTTTCCTCACATAACCTTTACCTGCTGCAAAAAATCAAAACAAGGGTCCTCCCTTCAATCCTGAACTTGTATGTTGATCCCTGCTTTCACTTTATTCATCTTCTTATCTCGAGCCTTCTTGAGTCACTTGGTCACCTTTTTAAGATGTTTAAAGCATGTTGAGGCTCGAAACTTCCATATCTTGACTTGTCTTTTCTACTCCTTGACTTCTTCTGCCAATTCTGTAATGTCTTGCTTCTGCACTGTATCCCGCTCCTTCATGGTTTGGTTTAATGTTTC